>PVIR01002423.1:0-28528 GCA_004026965.1 Petromus typicus
AGACAGGGTCTACGCTTTGAGCTCACTATGTAGGTCAATGAGCCTCGAACTCACAGCAATCCTCCTGCCTCCGCCTCCTGAGTGCTGGGACTACGGTGTGAACCATCACGTCTGGCATTGTTGTATATGGTACTGATTGCTGGTGGGCGTGAGTCACCACGCCTGGCGTTGTTTGTGGTTACTGGGATGGAACCTAGGACCTTGCACTTGCAAGGCAGGCACCGGAACCACTGAGCTAAATCCCCGGCCCTCATATTCTTGATTTTAAAGAGAATATTTTCAATATTCTAGGATAAAGCACATTTCCTGTCTTTTTGGTGTAAATTCTTATTGAATATGTTAGCTTCCAGTTGCTGGGGCAAAATATCTGAAATAAAACAACTTGAAAGAAGAAAAGATTTATTTTATCTCATGGTTTCTGCGGTTTCACGTGTGGGCTTCTGGATCCAAGTGAGAAAGAATATCAAGATGGGGGGAGTGTGCGAAAGAAACTGCTTGCCTCTTGGCAGCAGGAAGCAAAGAAAGGCACTTAGATGCTAGGGGTGGGAAAATCTCTCTCAAGGGCACACCCCATGACCTCACTTCCGGCCCTCAGCCCCGCCTCTAGAAGGCTTCTTATCTCTCCTGGTGCTGCAGGGTTTTGACCATAATAATGCAATCATGGCAGTTCTTTTCTAGTCCTAGTTTAAAAAGACAAGTATATATTTAATCCTCAATTCTTACCTTTGTGAGAGAAATTGAATTTATATTTCCATCATCTACTTTCTCCCCTTCCACCTGTTTGTTGATGTTTGTATTTACCTTTAATTATTTATCAACTTAATATTAATTGCTCCTTGTGTCCCTATCTGTAAGGGATACGGAATTCAGTATTATATTTTTTCATCATAGTTATGTCACTGTAATTTTGTATGTATTTATAGCAGCAAAAGCCTCTGTTTCAGCCATAGTCCTTCACTGTTTCAGGTTTACTCCTGCAGTCAGGTTAGGTCCTATGGGTGATGTATCCTAGGTTCATTCTTACAAGTCTTTTGTATTACTGTCCTGTTCTCCATGGTTTCAGTCTAAGAGATTTTTTTCCTTTAATAGATGGATTAAATGTTTTGCCTTAAAGTTGAGAACATTCTTTCATTATCTTTTAAGTACTGTAATATAACTAAAATGTATCACAGTATTGATGGGTTCATGTCTCTTTTTCTTGGAGCATGAATGCACTTTTAAATGTAGGTTAAAGTCCACCTCTTGTCTTTCTCACTCTCTTTATTTTCCCCGAGACAGTCTTGTGTAGTTCAGCCTGGCCCTGGACTCACTGTATAGTACAGACTGGTCTTGAACTCAGTGATCATCCTGCCTTGGCTTCCTGAATGCTGGGATGACAGGGTTGTGCCACCACATGTAGTTGAATAGTGTTCTTGACAGTTACATCTGTAAGTGATTTTCTTGTTCTATTACTTCAGCTGACTTTGGGGAGGGTCAAGAGAGTGCTCTATTAGATCTTTTTCTGTCTTCTCTCGTTATTTTTTTTTGTAATCCTTTTAAACTGGTTTTCATTCATCTGCTTTATCTCCCAATCCTATTTTCTCTTATTTTTAAAAAAAATTTTTAAATTAATTTATTTATTTTTTGAGACAGGGTCTCACTTTTTTTTTTTTTTTTTTTGGTTTTTTGAGACAGGGTCTCGCTTTGTGGTTCAGGCTGGCCCTCAGCTCAGCCTCCAACTCACATCACAATCCTCCTGCCTCTGCCTCCCGAGTGCTGGGATTACAGGCGTGAGCCACCACGCCTGGCACTGTGGGATGTGGTACTGGTTGCTGCTGGGTGTGGGTCTCCACACCCAGTATTGTTATGTGGTTACCGGGGAATCGAACCCGGGTCCTTGCGCTTGCAAGACAGGCGCCGGAACCACTCAGCTAACTCCCCGGCCCAGGGTCTCACTTTTGTAGTTCAGGTTGGCCCTGAGCTCAGCCTCAAACTCACATCACAGCAATCCTCCTGCTTCTGCCTCCCGAGTGCTGGGATTACAGGCCTGAGCCACCACACCTGGCACTGTAGTATGTGGCACTGATTGCTGCTGGGGCGTGAGTCTCCACGCCCACTATGATATGTGGTTACCGGGGATCAAACCCAGGCCCTTGCGCTTGCAAGACAGGAGCCAGAACCACTCAGTTAAATCCCTGGCCCTCCCAATCCTGTTTTCTATCTCTTTGGATGTAGCGTCTTTTTTGTGTGTGTGCTGCGTTCAATGTGGCTGTCGTTTTTATAATGACTTTGTTTTCTGTTCTCTCCAGAGTGCAGTGACGCCTGCTACTCTCTGAGCTTCGTTTGTGTCTTTAATTCTCCCCTTTGAGATCTCACTTGGTAATGACAATTGTTTCCAAATAAATTTAAAAATTTATACTGTATTTGCTCATAATTTCCATTAATCATGTGGTGACATGTCGTGGTTCCATGTTTTAGGAACCTGTCTTACGCTATAGAGTTGTGGATGTGAATATTTTGTCTTCATTTCTACTTAGTTGATGTTGGCAGCTGAAATTCTCTGCCATCTTGTTCCACTGACACATTCTTACCTGGGCCTGTGGCTTACCTGTGTGATTCTTAATCCATCTCCACCTTAATTTTCCTTTGTGACAAGTTCCTGTCGTTTGTTCTTTTTCCATCCGAGGGACTGTTGGCTTGGTGCATTGGAAGCTGCAACTTTGGAGAATTTTCTGTGTCTGGTTTTGAGCTCTGTGGCCAGGGACATTCCCTGTCATTTGTTTTCCAGTACCATCTTTACCTTCGCATGACAGCTTGTATTATTATTATTATTATTATTATTATTATTATTTATTTTTTATTTTTTTTAGGGTTTTTTTGAGACAGAGTCTCGCTTTGTGGTTCAGGCTGGCCCTGAGCTCAGCCTCCAACTCACATCACAATCCTCCTGCCTCTGCCTCCCGAGTGCTGGGATTACAGGCGTGAGCCACCACGCCCGGCACTGTGGATGTGGTACTGGTTGCTGCTGGGTGTGGGTCTCCACACCCAGTATTGTTATGTGGTTACCAGGGAATCGAACCCGTGACCTTGCGCTTGCAAGACAGGCGCCGGAACCACTGAGCTAGCTCCCCGCCCCCAGCTTGTATTATTTTTGCAGTGCTAGGGACTGAAACCAGAGCCTCAGGCATGCTATGCAGGCTCTTCCGCTGAGCTGCATCTAGCCCTGCTCTTCCTTTACTACTATGATTTGAGGTTGCCTATACCTCTGAGTTTCATTGAAGATAGAATTTGCATTTCTATCTCTTAAAAGGAATTGTGCCAGTACTTTAGTTACCCTTGAGGAACCTGATTAGATACTACTGTATTCTTGTGGGATCTGAAAGCACTGTAGTTTTACATCCAGCAATAGAGGAGCTAGCAGTTTTCAACTCTGAGCTCACATTAGCTTAAGACTCGCACCCTAGTGATTGCTAGTATGCAGAGTATCACATCCTTGCCACTGATATCTTGGTGTTCCTTAGTAACTTGTGTGTATGAAAATGGATCTATAGTTTCCTAAACTGGCACCCACACTGTCAAGACTGCACTTACATTTTTTCTGTCTGTGACCACACTCTGAATTAAGGAGAAGATAATGAAGAGTGGTACAGCCATGGCCAGCGCTGCTGGAAGGACTGTGGCCAGGCTGATGAGAGACCTGGCTGTGTCTACACACACGCAGACCATGGATCACAGACCGGCCTTCCTTGCTGAGTCCTGGTACTTGTTGTGTCTCAGGAGGCAGAGAGGGCAGGACATGGACTGTTTCTCATGTGAGAAGTGGTGTCACATAGTGACATGAGCACAGGCTCTGGGAACAGACTGCTTGGATTCAAGCCCTGGCACCGTCACTGTCACCCACCACCCAGGTGATTCTGACCAAGGTCTCACTTTCCCTGTGCCGTCGCTCTATAAAAGGGAAGAGATGCCGGTGTAGCTTCAGTGCTCTTTGTTTTGTTTTGAGAACAGAGAGGAAGATGCACAGAAAGGGTCTGATGAATGGCACCTAGTACACACTGCTGCTGCCGCGGTGGGCCTGCCCTTACCTTCTGGTGGGTGCCTGGGTGAGAGCAGGTTGCAGGCACAGCTTACATGGCTGGAGGGCTACATGGGTCCTGCAGTTAGAAGTTCCTTTTCTGCACCAGCCAGTTACAACAACAACAACAGTAAAAATGTGGCTTCTCCCGTGATCGGTAGCTTTCTTGTCCTTATATACTGTGCTCATGAATTTCTCTTTTCATCCTTTTCAAATCTTGTGAGAGATGCTTTATTGTTATTGTTTTACACATGGGACCTACATTAAGGCACTTGCCCAGGATTGTCTGCTGCTGTGAAGCGGAAGCTGTTTTTGAATTGAGGGTTCTCCTTTACCCTGTCATGTCACTGAGCTGGTTCTCCAGTGACGTGGAGACTGATCACAGTGGTCTCTGAGACCTGCTCTCCCGGGTGTTTCTGAGACTTCAGGGTTTAGGATGCAGATTCTTAGGACCAGAGGTTCTCAGAGTCTGAGGCTGGGGAGAGGACTGGAGTTCTCCCTCCTTTCTCCCGGACCTATGGGATCCCATTTGTCCTTCCTGCATTTGCTGCCGACTCTCTAAGACTGGTTTTGAGGTTATGTCACCTCTCAGTTCCACTGAGTGGTCAGTCTGGCTGTGGACCAGGGAGGAGCAAATAGGTTGCTGTAGCCCAAGTGGAGCTCACACGTGGCTTGAGTGTGAGAGATGGGCGGGAGACAGCCCAGGTCCGCGGGGCAGATGGGACTGCTGTGCTTCCCAGATGGGAACGTGCCAGTTTCCTCCGTGCCCGTCTGCTTTGCTTATATGCTGTTTAGTGCCCATTCTCATGCAGTCTGGGGGTTTGTCCAGTTCTGTACTCAGGAGGGTCTCATATTAGCCTGATCCAGCCTCAGGTGTATGCATTTCCTGTGAACTGAACACGGAGCTGTATGTGTGAACAGCCGTAACTTGGTGCTTGTCAGCTTCCAGCTCCAGACCCCACACTCTTCTCATGTTGATCCTTCTCGTCAGAGCTTAGGCAGTGCAGGACCTCCACATGCTCCTTTGTACAGTCTTGGACTTTTGTCACTGAGTGCTAATCAATGGTCGTGAAAAGGTTAGGAACAATAATGCTAAGCCTACGAGGATAATGTTAGCCCAATAAAATGTGAAAGTTATAGGGAAATTTCATGAATTCTTTCTGATTACGTTATTTCTTAGGAGAAAAATTTGTTCAGCACTCATTGCTCGTCGTGAGTTCCAGAAGGAGCTGGTGATGAGATAGGAGGCTGTGCAGAAGATTGCTTCGTGTATATGTGTGTGCGTCTGTATCTGTGCACAACAGTCAGTCACCTGTCTCTGCCCTCTTCCACTACCTAAAGTATTTCCCAGTAGTCATTGCGTATGATAAACAGAAGAGCATATGTTTAATTGGTGACTGTGCCATATCACAGCTTTAGTGTGCTGTGTTTCTTCATTCCCACAAGCATGCGGCAAGATAGGCAGAGTTACTGCTTATTTTATGGAGCAGGAGCAGATGTTCTGGGAGCTTCGCCTGCCGGTTACTACTGTAAGGTTGTTGGTGGAATGGGAACTGTCTCCAACCTCGGATTCCCTGTCCATGGCTCTTGCCATGCAGTGTACAGCATCGGGAGTCAGCAAGCCCTGCATAAAGCTGCAGACACAGAACGTGCTCCTAGGCAGTGCTTCTGCGATATGGGGCCGGGGGTCCCATTTATGTCTTTTAAGGCTGCTGATCAGTGAGCGGCTGGGTCCAGCCTGAATGCCGAACTTTGAATATTGACAGTGTTGAGCTGAGCAGAGAGCAGGGCAGGGAGCAGCAAGTACACCAGGCAGAATGACCACTTGTAAAAGCTGCTTATGGGCCTCCTAGGGAAACAGGTGCACATATGGATAAAAGGGACCAAAAGCAGCTGCTTCATACCTTAGCAATCCATCAGGAAAACTTACCTCAGGCAGAGGCTGGCTTCTAACAGAAAAAGATTAAATGTTGGCATCTGGTTCTTTTATTCTCTTCATAGTTCTGACCTGCCTTTTATAAAATAACAGTTAATAACTGTGTGTGTTTTTCAGATAGCAAATTTTTTCCTTATTCCACACGGTCATTTGTATTTAGACCCCTTGGATGTGTATGAAATCCTGGAAACAGTTAAAGCAAGGTTGTGTGAATTGATTAGTGACACAGCTACTTAGTGGATAGATTCATTGGACTATTGAGAGGGATGCGAGGGGAGAGAGAGGAGAGAGAATGTCAGTTGCAGAGTAAATGTTACCATCCACATGGCTAGAGGTGAAGGTTTCATGGTTCACTGGGTTTGAATAAACCAACTTTATGAAAATCAATAGAGTATCATTATCAAGTGCATTACTTCAAAGATATTTAGAGCCACAAATCAGCATGTCAGAAGCGGGATGACGTGCTATGTGTACACACAGGATAGCCTGAGGTAGCAGAGGAAGTGGCCATTCTGTTCTGAGGCTTCCTAAGAGCTGGACATGGGTGGTTGTCCTTTGCTTTGGCGTCACCTTTAAGGCAGATGGTCACAAGTCTTACAAAGCAAGATGGCTGATTTGGTGATCACTGCCGGACAGCTGGAAGCCAGAAATCCAGTCGTGCTGGAAGGTTTGGCTGGCGTTGTCTCCACCGCCCCTGGTGTGGGTTGCTTTTCCAAGCCTGCTCGGCTGCTGCGGACTTCTCTGGGTGGCACCTGCCTTCTCTGCCCATTCCCCCTTCTCTGCAGTGTGCTCAGCATCTGAGCTCTGTGGGCCCCAGGCCAGGCTGTTGTCACCCTGTTCCAGAGACCCCCGTGCCCTCTAGCTGGGGGAGCAGGGCCCTACTGCTGCCTCCTAGGACCTGGGGGTGTCCCACGATCCTGATCTTGGGGTCCTTCCCGGGAGGCTGAGATTTCTTTCTCTTCTGCTATGCGCTCCTGGGCCCTGTCATTCTGTTTCTTTGTTTTGTGTCCCCTCCTCCGCCCTTGCTGTTCCACAGGTAGAAGTTTTGTGCTGTGTTTTCTCAGCCCAGCAGCTGGCCTGGCCAAGAAATTCTCATTCTTGGGTTTCCTTGCTGCTTCTTTCAACCTCTCTAAATCTTCCTTTTCAGAAGGAATCTTAGAATCTCTCTATGGGTTATACAACTGCCGGTTGTGACAATGGGCAGAATGATATTTGCTGTCTCTGGGTCCCCCCGGGCAGTGGGTGAGGGGCTCACCTGTAGGTTCTTCCCATAATCTGGGATGTAATCTCAAGGCCCCAAACTTAACTTGCTGCCGACTTCTGTACAAACAGGAAAGCCTGAGGTAGCAGAGGAAGTGGCCAGTTTGTTCTGCGCTGGGGAGCTGCTGCCCCGAGCTCCCCGTCCCCCAGTGTCCATGCAGGTCCCTGTCACTGGCAGGGAGACTGGGGCAAACAGAGCCAGGCAGAGGCTTTACATTTAGCACTTGAAGCACAATTTGACAGAAAGCCCCTGGGGCTCTGAATTAACTTTCTTAGTTTTCAGCTGGCACAGTTTATTAGAACAAGGATGAAAATCCAGGCGTCCTGACTTCCATTCTAATGTGTTTTTTATTTTAAAATTACATTTTACTAACATGTTCTTAAATTGAGTAAATGGAGACCAGTCATAGTAGATATAGTTGTATGTGGAATTTGGAATCCTACACCAAGGGCCTGTGCAGGTTCTGTTCAGGTACAGTTTTATTTTACTGATTGGTTTGATTTGTATCTGGCTGAATTTGAGGATGAGGAACCCACAGATACGAGGGAGACAAAAAGGGAACTGCTAAGTTTGAGGTGACTAGTTATGTATGTGTAGAAAGGAAATGCGCTCTGTAATTCTACCTCTTTAGGTTTTGATAATACTCAGAGCCATTGACGAGGTGACCTTAGAGCGTGACTCGGTGACAGGAGCTGAGGGGGTTTCCTGCTGCCGTGAACAGCACATCATACTCTTGAAGCACCACTTTTGGGAGAGGATAGTGATTATGCACATTGGAATCTGGGCTCCATTTTGCGATGCATGGCACCTTGGTCCAGTGACTCAAGCAGTCTGCAAAGTAGGGACACAAGTTCTCACTTTATGTACATGATGTATTTTTACCAAAATGCAAATTCCTTATGCTGGGCATACAATACATTTAGTAAATACTCACTAATTAAAATTCTTACTTAAAATGGGGATGCTAAAGGGCCATGAAAGCAAGGAGAAAAACATAAGCAAAGCATGTATCCAAATGGACACTTTGGCCGAGGGTCTCAGGGCCAGCGCAGGTACTCTGCAGCCACATTTCTTTTGCGGCCAAACCCCACAGAGCCTGCGGACAGGGCGCGTGGCAGAAAGCAGATTGCATCTCAGGTCGTGCCAGTCACCTCCAGCCCGTTCGCTCTTGGCTCCTGTTTAGAATTTGATGCTCCGCCTGTCTCACAGAACCCGAGGCCACTCGGAAGTGAAGCTGGAGCTACCAGTGATCAGAAAGTGAAATGAGAGAAGAAGAGGACCATGAATCACCTGGTGTGGTTTCCAGCCTGACTTCCTGGCAGCCCTCTGGCCCCATCTGGCAAGGCCATGGTGTCCTAACAGTGAGACGTGACAGACTATTACTATCGGGCTGCAGAAATGTACAGTGAGGCAGCAAAAAGAAAACCTTTGCTTTGAGGTTTTTCCCCTTAAATTTATCAGGCCCAGTATGCTTCACCTTGTTAACCACTGAAATAAGAAACAGCATAAGAAGTTAAATACTTTTACAATTTATGTCCCTGCGTTTGTAGATACACTTTGAAAATAGAGATGAGCTGGATGTGGTGGCACAGTCCTGTAGTCTAAGGTACCTGGCAGGCTGAGAAGGAGGATCCCAAGGGCAAGGCCAGCCTTGGCAACTTAGTGAGATCTTGTCTCAAAATAAAATTAGAAGAAGGGCCTGTTCAGTGCTTCCTGGGTTTAATTACCGGTGTTGTAGGGTGTGGGGACATTGTGGCTCATCTCTGAATGGTCCCCGAAGCCTTATGCACTCAGGCATGCAGTGCTGAGTTGGTCCACCGATTGGCCTAGTGTAGCTCTGGGTGTGGATAACACGAAGACTCGTGTGTGGATGGCACCACCCGAAGGCGAGTAGCCTGGATGGGGTAAAGGGAAAGGGCGGCTTGATGCTGCTGCTGCGTCTGTGCTTTCTGCCATCATGCTGTGGTTGTTTCTCCTCTGTGATGCCCCTCTGCCATGCTGTCCTGCTGCGGACCTTGCCAGCTATGGACGGGTCTTTGTTATCTGTGAGCCAAATACTCCTTCCATTCTTTAACTTGAGGGTGTCAGGTATTGTGCTCCAGCAGCAAGAAAGGAAGACAGGGTGCAAGTTTGACTGAGACTTGAGTTTCATGTTAGATTCCCAAACAAATGTTTTTGTTCTGTTCTGTTTTTTTAAATGTGTCTGTCCTTTCCTGGAAACTCTAACAGTGCAGCTGACCCTTTTAGAAATAAGTGCCCGAACTACAACTCAGAACCTACTTATTTGTCACCAAATGCCAACACTCCTATCACTGAATTCTGAGCTTTTAGTTTAGAAAAAAACCCTCATACAGGAGTATCTTTTGTCTTCATCAGTGGTTTGCAACCACTATTCTATAGGATGTTAAATTAGCCTTTATGGCTTTAAACAACCTTATATTTCAAGAGTATCTATACTCTGGGTGGTCTCTATGGAGATATGAACTGTTATTTTTCTCCAAGATTAACAAATACAGGGAAGAGAAATAAAACTTTGAAATTCATGTGTACAAAATATTTTATTACTTAGCATCTTTTTTAAATAAAAAAATTGAGAATGATTAACTCTCCGAGAGTAGCACTTATTATATCATTTGTGTATCTTCTCCATGAACTTGTGTAGGGCCAGGCGCACAGCAGTGGCCAGTGATGTGTGTGGAGGATGAAGTACTTCAGACTGTCCCAGAGAAGCAGCTGGCCTTATAGAAGGTGAACCTGACCGAGATGCAAAGCTCAGCTGCCCCCGCCCCCACCCCCCGGCAGGTTCTTCTCCACGGGCTGCAGCTTCCTCGGGTGAAAAACAAGGTGGTGGATCTGCTCCCTTTTTTGCCCTGACATAAGTGTTTCTAATAAAGCAAGGAAAGGCCACTGAAGTAGGACAACAGGGCACAGAATAGTAGCTCAACAATAAGATAGGCTTTTGGGGGGAGGGAGGGCGGGATGGAGGGGGGAGGAGAGAGAGAAAGAGAGACAGACAGATGGACAGACAGACGGAGTGTGTATAGGGCTCTTTTTAGGCTGATGCCCCACACTTCTAATAAACTCTGCTTCAGAGAGCTATTGAATGTTTAAAAATGTCCGTTTTCTTGGAGGGGTGTTCTGTTGTCCACCAAGAATCATTTTAGCAGCTTTTACAACTCACAGAGAGCATGTATTTGTGTACGTGGGTGTGTATGTGTGTTTGTGCCTGTCATATCTCTGGTAGGATTAAAACGATGCCCCAAGGAAGAATCAGCACCCTACTCTTGTAGTACCCGTTCAGTATAGAGCCTCTTTTCGGGTTTTATGTCTGAGAAGGAGGGATGTGGGCAAGAGGAAACCACTCCTATCTCCAGCTGCTTTTGTCCTTGGGAATAAAGCATAACAGGTTTTAAGAGCAAAGGAGGAATGTGAAGGGTGAGAGTGAAAGGAATAGCTCTTTGAGAGCGAATGGCAAGCGATAAAAATAAGTCACTAAAAGACAGAGCGCCTTTTGATACAGAGCAAGCTTTGATCCTGGCAGCGTTGGCTCTGGTTGGAACAAGCGCAGAGAAACAAGAGCCTGGGCTGTTTCATCCTTCAGATGCCTGCTCAGAAAGTCTGGAACAAGTCACCGGGCATTTACAGAGTTCTGCATGGACTCTGCCAGGGGTGGCGTCTACTCCTGCCCACGTGGCGCTGACCTCTTGCTCTCGGACCTGTGCAGGCCCTGAGCAGGTGTGGCTGCCTGATCCAGCCCACATGTCCAGAGTGTCTCAGCGAGATGGCTGCCTGAGCTAATGGGCTGGATGGATTGCAAATGAGGTCACGCATGCTTCCTGCCCTCTAGTCTCTCTTGGGTAATGAGCTGCTGGGAAATGCATTGGACGGCTCCACCTTTGAAGAAGACACAGGCAAATATATCATTTCTTTACCAGCGTGGCTTTGTCTGACCATGGAGAAAAGCTGTTGAAATGAGAAATTATAAAACATGATGCTGTGAAACAGAACTGCAATTCTCATGTTATTTGGAATCAGGTCACTGGAAAGTGAGCCTGAGATACTGCTTAGACAAATGGCTTGAATGTAAAAGGAAGTTAGAACCGTGGATGCTCTAATCTCAGGTCATTCCCCCTCTGTATATGCTGATGTTTTAAAAAGCTTTTTGTTTTCTGAAGTAGATGGGAATGCCTCCTTTGGGAAATTCAGAATCAGGGCAGGATGGAGACAGAAGTGTTGGCTGGGCCTTTTGCTCGCTCCCTGCTCCTAGCTCCGTCACTGAGGAGAGACCATTTCTTTACCTCTACTGATTATAACATTAAGGTGGGGAGATAGTTCCTGTCCACTGAAGAGATAACCCGTGCAGTCTTCAAACATCCTTCCTTGCACATCATAAGCACTGACACTGGTACTGCAGAGTCCTTTGCATATCAGTTACACTTGAGTATTGCCAGTGGATGAATCTCCTTAGAAAGTGTCCAGATGCTCCCACCAGCACTTAGAGAGCTGTGTTGACATTAATAAAAGCTCAGATCAGACAGAGCTCTCTTCTTGCTGCTCTCCAAATCTCCAGGCTGCTGAGGCTCAAGCTCCCTTGAGCCCCTATCTGGAGCTGTCATTGTACTCAGTGCCCTTCAGGGGATGTTTAAAGCTTTCTCTTCAAATCTCTTCATTGTAGATTTTGGAAAATTTAGCTCACAAACATTACATTAAATTCTGGCTGGTTAGGTAACAAAAACAAACAAACAAACAAACAAAAAACCCAACAAACTCCTGATTCTCACAGATTATAATAACTATCCTTCGTTTACCATCTCTAGCCACATAGAACATTTTTTTTTTTGCCCCCAAATTACCTGCCTTGATTTCCAGAACTAATTAGGACTGTCACAACTATGCATGACAAATACGTGTTTTTGGAGGGACTATCATGAAATATAAATTACTGTATCTTAATACATTTTGAGCTATGAAGCTCCAAATGCTTATATCCCTATAAATTAAAGTTTCTTACCTATTTTATTCAGGTACTAAAGAAATTTTGACTTGGAAAGTTGTAAAAGTCCTAGGCATAGTTTGAGAAAATGAAGCCTTCTTTGATACTAGGGATTGAACTCAGTACCTTGCACTGGGCAGGCAGATGCTGGAAACACTGAGCTAAATCCTTGGGCCTGAAGACAGTTTTATTGACACTAGCATTTAAATTTTTTAAACTAATAATTTAAAATGTCTCACCCTGTGGAAATATAGCATATGTAATACCCTAGTTACAAACTTGAAAAATATATATACTAGGAAAAAACTTGTTTCTGTTTTATTACAGATTCTTAGGCTGGGTGTAATCAACATTTGTTTTATGGACACTTTAGGGGTTTAATTACTTGCTATAGTTGCTCTCCATAGAATAAGCAATTGGCCCTTTGTATTATTAAAAGAGCTAATCTACATCCCAGTTTAATCATGCTTTCTTGCCAGTATGCTTAATAACATTTCTCCCAAAAGAAACATTTGCATACTCTTGGTGTATAAAATATAGAATTGGCCTATGGAGCTATAATTGAGGAAAAATATTGCTTTGCCCCTCCTCCAAGGCCCCTGCTGGGGTGTAACTGGCACTCTTCTTCAGAATCGTCCCCCAGCTTCTCCGTGCCATCTGGAAAGTAGGAAAGCCACTTCCTAACATGCACGTGGTGGTGGAAGCTTTTGGATGTGCCCGCTGCCCCGTGGAATTATGGGGTGCCCTCACTTGGCCCCTTCGCTCAGGCAGAAGAGCAGAGCCTAGTGAGGAATTTCAGGCCCCACAAGCATGGCTGCTCAGCCCCTGTGCCACACCTCACATGGGACAAAGAGCTGCAAGGTGAGAACTCAGGGTTTTGAAGGAAGCTGGACCTTCTTTTGGCTCTCTGGCTAGGAATTCAGCCAAGTATACCCCGAAGAAAGTAAGACATCTAGATTTCATACTGCGAAACTGAAGGGAAAGTGAGATGATAAAGCTGTCTTTCCTTTTAAACAAGTAACTGAAGCGCAGAGAAGCTAGGTGAGCTGCTCAGGACCACACGAGGACACCTAGAGCTGGTAGCTTGCTTTTTCTTCTTCCACAGAACCCTTCTTGACAAGTTTCCTTGAAGGAGGACAAACATCTTAAACCCCCTCAGGCAGCTGACCAGACAGCTAACACCTAACTAAGGCTGAGGGGTGGGGCACCTCGAGTCTCCAGGGTCTCCTCGGTACCCACAGGGCTGGGGGCTGGTGTCCCTGCATCCTCTGGGTGCGGCGTTTCCTGCCAGGGACTTTGTTATTCCTAAAGACTCCTCGACACTTAGGCGCAGATAGCTCAGTTTTGAAATGATTGTGAGATCTCATTTTGTGTACAGTCTGTGTGTGCACACTGTGTGTGCATTCTCCTCCTCACGGATGGTACCGAATGCTGGGTTTCTACAGCTTACTTGAGTCACAACTTCTTCATTGTAAATAAGAACGTATAATTGGCTACGGATTAGCACTTATAGTAGCTATAATATTCAATAAAATCAGTATAAAGTATATCTTTTCACTTTGAAAAGCCAAAGCAAACATTAGCATTAAAACTGTCAGTAAAGCTGTAATTGGAAAGTCACTATATCCTATTTTGTACATCTTTGCACATCTGAAACCAAATGAAAGGAACCAAAACTTTTTTCCAGGTATATTCTTTTGGTTTTTTTCCTGCAGTACCAGGGATTGAATGCAGGATCTTGCACTTGTGAGGCAGGCACGGCACCACTAACTGGCCCAAGTATATTATTTTTTACACTCTGTACCTCACATGATCACAAAAGAACCCACTGACCATTTGGGTTTTTTTGTTTAGTTTTTAGAGACAAGGTCTTGCTGGCTCTGGACTCATTATGTAGCTAGCCCAGGCTAGCCTTAAACTCTCAGCAATCCTCTTGCCTCTGCCTCCTGAGTGCTGGGATTACGGACCTGAGCCACCACGACTGGCACTGTGGTGTGTGGTTACTGGGGATCAAACTTAGAACCTTGCACTTGCCAGATGGACGCCAGAACCATTAAGCTAAATCCCCAGCCCAGGGAGCAGCTTTTTAAGGATGAATGAGAGTCCAATCCAAGGACATGGTGCTAACACCACCTCCTCTTTTTACACCTTCTTCCTCATAAATTGTGTAACATTATATAAATTAGTTTAAATATCAGTGTTTACTTCCCAAGTGCATCTGGTTCTTCTAAGTTGGCACTAGCTTATTTGTTTGTATAGGCTTTATTTTCGTAAGTCTGCCAATAAATTTGAATAATAAAATGTGTTTGCAACACCAGAGAAATTGCTTGAGACTGACATAAAAGCAGCTGCTTAATTACTAGCTTTAAAATCATGTCTAAGCTGTAGATAAGTTATGAAGAAACCAATTGCGTATGTATCTTTGTTTTCAGAAACCTGCCTTAATGAATTCTGTTTGGAGAGAGTTATGATGCTCAGTCCTCCGTATGTGATTGTCTTGCTGGGTTAGAGCTACACACCTAGTCAACTCCTGAATCAGAAAGTCCTTAAAATGAGACGACTTAATGACACGCTACGTTTGGAAAGCCATTCTAGTAAAAACAAGGGCTGTAAACCCTTCTGTGAAAATCATTGCTTAGGCATTTTCATTACCAGAGTGTCTTGACTGATACGTATTCATCAATAATTCATACACTGTGAGAAAACCCTCAGGAAATAAGAGGATCTCCTTTCTCTCCCGCCCCTCTCTCCTCTCATAGACAGCATTTTTTTCTACCACAGGGCCTATGCAGATAATTTAATTTGATATGCTGTATTCTTGTTGCAAAGTGATTAATTTATGAAGAAATCAATAAATCCAAAATAGTCTGTCTTGAACAGCTGTCTGAGCAGATGGGCGAAGATGAGAGTGGACTCGGCTGGTAGCTGAGGGAGACAGTTCCGCCCTGGAAAGAGATCCCGGCTTGTGAATTCTAGGGGGGGTTAGGGCTTCCTTCCCCTCTACTCGCCTTTTCCCCAAAGCAAGCAATCCTTGTAACCTCCTGTTTTGAACTGGACCATTCAGTGATTTTTTTTAACATTTCCAACTACAGATCTAAAGAAACAGTGCAGTATAATTTAAAATAATGCCGAATATACTGGAAGCTCAGAAAGGGCCCTGTGGTGCCAGGCTGTCTGAGTTTGAAGCGGAAGCATTTCTGCTGCAGAGCTGTCAGGGCAGGGCCCGGTCCAGGAGATACAAACACTCGGCTGCCAGGCGGGGACGCAGGCAAAGGGGAGCTCAGCTGCACCGAAGCTCAGGGATACTGACGGAGGGGCGTACCCTGTGAGCTCTGCTTTGATCTGAACTGCTGCTGTTGAGCAGCAGCTCTTAGTACAATCGCTAGTCAGTTTTCCTCAGCTTCATCTCTCAGGTGACACTACATTGTCGTAAATGGAAACTGAAAGAACTGACCTTTTATGTCTGGCTTCTTATATATTTATTACTTACAAACAATTGGTGGAATGAACTCCTTCCCATCAGCCAAAAAACACTATCTTATATATTCCTCATTCAAAATGGAAGGGCCTACATGAGTTCTAAGAAAACAAACCTTGGATCATTTCCAGAAAGTGATAATGACAACATGATGTGCTCGGGGGAGTGGTTTGTAAACCCGAGAGAGAGAGATACTGCAGCTGCTTCGGGGCTGTTGGACTTTATTAATGAGATGAATGGTTCCCCGCAGCGCTGGGAATAGGTTAAGTTCTGCTCCATTGCGACCTGTTAATTGATCAGAAAAGCTAAGCAGCGCAAATCAAAGTAATATATCCCTATGCAACGGTGTAAAAACTGCTTCTCACGCTGTCTCTGATTATGATTGCTGTGGCTACTTTTGAGCTTGAGTGGTGGGGATTGCACCCAGGGCCTTTGCAATGAGCTGTATTCCCAGCCCTTTTATTATTACATTTTGAGACAGAGTATTGCCAACTCATGAAATTGGCATTTCTGGGCCCAAACCTGGAACCCTGCTGCCTCAGCCTCCCAGAGGGTTGGGGTTATGGGCGTGCCTCTCTGAACCTTGTTCTGTCGCTGATGTTTTGTTTGTTCTGGGTCAGAATTTCACATTGTGGTGCAGGTTCGGCCTCAAACTCAACAGTGATCCTCCTGCCCTGGCCTCCTGAGTGCCGGCATTGCAGGTATGCGTCATCACACCAGGCTTGCCATTGATTCTTGACTTTAGTATAGAACAGAGTGAGAAATAATTTAGTTGGCTTTCTTTATAAATTGTTAGCGTCCCCCAGGATGTAGGCGTTTACCTAGAAACAACACGCTCTTTGGCGCCTTTGAAGCTTTCGGTATGAGAGTGTACTTCCAAAGGACATTCATATTTCTTTTCTGGTGATTTGTGTTTGTTTTAGTCTATTTATTCCCAGAAGTGAATCATTTTTCACTGCATTCCTACAGGAATCCTAATGTAATAGTGTGGCTGGACCTTATGACAACTTACATGTACCAATATAATGTACGGCATTTCATACTGTAGTAATATTATAGATCTTATATTTGAGTATGATAACACCTAATGGAAAGTGTAAGCCTGGAGTTTGTGTGTTTGGAAGGCTGTGAAGGGTAGTGTTCCATCTGAACGTTGGGGCCGCAGTGCTGATGGTGTGGAGAGAAAGACCCCGTGCCTCACAGATGAGAATGTACAACTGGATTGTTCTCACTCTGCATCCGCGACATGAAGCTGTCCCTGTCTGTGCGTGCGGAGGCAGGTGGATAGGAAGCCCACACAGCAGACACTGTTCTCAGCGACACTGTTGTTGTCGTCCTACTGTCCACAGCAGACAGGCAGTGGGGCCTCGTGAGAAGCGAGCAGGTGCTTTTGCTGTAGGACAGTTAAGCGGCTTTATTTAATCAGACATCCGGCCACACCTGTGTCTTTGTAGTAAGTCAGCAGCTTTCTTCAGGCATCCTGTGCCCTCAGCTCTGCTCCCGCCAGCTCTCTAAGCGGCTGGTGGTGGATCCTGCTGTGTATGGGAAGTGCTGGCTGTGGCTTCCAGCGTGTACCTGTCTTTGGGGGTTCGGGGTGCACCCCTAACCGAATCCTTATCATAATCCTATGAAGATGTGTTCACCTGATTGCTATTATTCATGTGAGGAAACAGGCAGAGAGGGGCAATATGACGTGCTAGGAGCTACACCGCTAAGGTATTAGTGCTTCCAAGAGTCTGTAGGGGTGGGACAAGCCTCCCAGAAGACCGTGTGTGTTCTGAGTCATATTTAATCTGAGACTCAGTGGCCAGCTACGGTCAAATATGGAACCTACATTTTAACAGTTCTGATTGTAAGGAATGTGGATGGCTTCTGGGAGCTTCCTGCTCCAGCTCCCACATCTGAGTTATTCCTCCTAGGAGGCACGAATGCACCTCACTGGCCATTTGTCTCACAAGACACAGTGGCTAGAGCAGGCTGTCTTTGAATATGATCTAGAAAATATGGCAAAAGAATGTTCCCAGGGGAAAGGCTAGAGCACCTAAGATTTTTATTTAAAATTTTAAAATCTAAGTTGTCATGGATTCAGAACCAAAACATATAAAAACTTTGTACTATTTTTCCTCTCATCCTTCGCTCCCACCTGCCAGGCCCCCATTGTTTTCTGCCCAGACACAGCTGTGCGAGTGACTGTGCATTCTCACTGCACAACACTGTCTTAATAAATGATAGCAGAGCAAAACTGCCCGTGCTTGCTGTTTTCACATGCTAGTAAATATGTAGTTGTTCTTTCCATATCAATTCTTTCTTAAAAGAGTAATATTTCTCTATTCAGTTTCCTAGGGTTCTGTTGTGTGGAAATACCTTCAGTCTTTTTATTTTGAAACATTACAAACAAGAGTGAATCAAAAACCATGTATATTTGTCATTTCAAAGATACACAAATATATCTATAGGATAAACCTCCAAGAGCAGAATTGCTGGTCCAATAGATATGCATTTCTAATTTTGACAGATAATGACAAATTCTTTTAAGGGAAAGTAAATTATCTTTCCCCCTTCTTTTAGGTTGTGGCTGAGGCTTCTATAAAAAAGATGTATGAAAGAAAAGCATATGCATGTATTTAATATGAAGTTTACATGACATAGTGTCCTTCATAAGGAAATGACCCTGAGTATTTTAGTGAGTCTTTTAAATAACCTGAGTATTTTAATGCTAAATTTGGTGAAAAGTAGACAGAAAAAAGGTGTGATGTGAAAGACTGGGATGGTGAGGCCCGTTAATTAGTCTTCTTCATGTCTCTTTATCTTTGGGGGTAAGGGGTACTTGTCACATGAAGGTTAGAAAAATCCTCCGGTTTTATGTTTCATGTCAGGGGAGGACAAGGGAAGGTCTGCTTGTGGCATTGTCTGAATTCCCTTCACCTTGAAGTAGAACACCAAACGCCATATTTTAGGGTAGGGTGACCTCCATCCTGTCACTCTCCATAGTGATTGTGCCATTTTATGCCTCTGGTTTTTTTGAGACAGGGTCTCGCTTTGTGGTCCAGGCTGGCCCTCAGCTCAGCCTCAAACTCACATCACAGCAATCCTCCTGCCTCTGCCTCCCGAGTGCTGGGATTACAGGCGTGAGCCACCACGCCCGGCACTGTGGTACATGGTACTGGTTGCTGCTGGGCATGAGTCTCCACACCCAGTATGGTATGTGGTTACTGGGGATCGAACCCGGGTCCTTGCGCTTGCAAGACAGGCGCCGGAACCACGGAGCTAACTCCCCGGCCCTATGTCTCTGTTATTTGACTATTTTCCCACATATCGCTAAAGGGGGCATATTATGGAGCTTTTATATTTTTGCCAGTAGTGAAATGAAAATTGATACATCAATTTAGGTTGTTCTTCTTTTTCTGTGAAGTGCCATTTGCATTTCTTGTGAACAGTAGGTTCAGATTCTTTGCTATTTTCCTATTAGATATTTTTCTCTCTTTGTGGGAGCTCTTTTGTATATTAGCAGATTAGCTTTGAATGTTACATAAGTGGCAAATATTTTTCTCCATTTGTCATTTGACCTTTCTTCTTATGTTCTTTTGCTAGTGTGCTTTTTCGGTGAGTATGTTTAAACTATATTAATCTTTTATTTCATGGCATTATGGGGCTTCTTTTAAGGTAAAGCTTAAAGATGTGAAAAAACACCTGTGCAGAACACACATAAAATTCATAGATTTTAACCTACTCCAATGTGTGATATATTTTTCCCAAAGAAATTGATTTCTGCACAGTGTGTTGCTTGAAACTGCCAAGAAGGTTAATGCCCAGGGCCCTGGCTTCGGAGCAGGATTTAAGCCTGTGGAGTTGCATAGCCGAAGGGTATTTATCATGGATTTGGGAAGGTTCCCCCTCTCCTTGGGAGCCATTCTGCATTCTGGCCAAGCTCTCCACCAAATGTTCGTTTTGGGGAGCAAGAGCTGAAGGAGGAAGAAAAATAGCTTTGAGGGGAATCTGCCAGCAGAAATTAAATCCCATTTTCTTTAACAAAAACCTTTGCAAGAGGTTTCAAGTAGACTGGTTTTATTGCTGAAAATCCAGGATTCCTCTCCAGATAATAATATCTATAAAATGCTTTGCATACATTTAAAATTTAATCTTCAAAATAACTTTATGATACAGATATCAGTAGAATCTCATTCTGTTGACATGGCGAGGCTTGGAAATGTTAAGTAACTTAGCCAGGATGACATAAAGAGGGGTCAGGTTGAAAGTTAAATCAAACTCTTCTGGTTCCTAGAACCCAGCCCTTTCACACATTTCTAGCTGCCTTTTTAAAGGGACTACCTTAATTTTGCAAAATTCAGTTGTCTCAGTCAAGGAATTGAGCTTTGAGGAAAAAGAATGAATACTTCTTCATTCATCAGTGATATCAGAATTCCCTGAGGGTCTGTCTTCACTGGTTTTCAAATAAAAATAAAAAAATTTAATGGAAACAGCATATTCAAATCCGAGTGACTGCGAGTTGCTTGAGAACAGTCAGGTCTGTGTTCATGTCTGTGTCCCTGTGCATAGTGCATGCCTGGGATATAGTCAACCTTCACAGTGGATCCCACATCCACAGATCCAACTAAATTGAACATTTATGGAAAAAATTCTCTTGTACAGATCATGTAGATTTTATTCTTGTTATTCCCTAAGAAATACAATGCCCAACTATTTATATAGCATTTGTTAAGTATTATACATAGTCTGGAGATAACAGTATATGAAAGGATGTGTTATATGCAAATACTACACTATTTTGTACAGGTGACTTGAGTGACCATGGATTTTGATATCACAGGGTCCCTGGAACCCGCCTCCTCTGATTACCATGGGATCACTGTAGTTAATAATGCCTGCTATAAAATGAATGATTTCCTCTTTATATCTAAATTATATGGCTTTTAATTTTTGGCTAGGAAATATATTTCCTTGGTCCATAGTTGGGGACACACAGGTGTGAAGTGGAAAGCCACTTTCCCCACCTGTCTTCATCTCCCTGGCTGCTCTCTCCCTAGGCAGTCAGACCCCTGAGTTCCTGTTATTCTCCTGTAAGTTTAAACCACAATTAAACAAAAATCAGTACCAATCCCTACGAAGACAATCTAGTCCTTAAAAATACATCTATATTTGCTATAAATATACCAGTGCTTTTAATAAAAAAAAAATGAAAGAGAAAAATAGAAAAATCTCTAATATTGAAATTCTGTATTAGAAACATTTTGGAGTGTTTTCTTTCATCCGATGGAGTTATGACATAAACTTTAATTCCTTTTTAAAAACAGAACAAAACAAAACTCTGCTTTCCATTGCCTTTAAAGCCAGTCTAGAAGACAACATCACAACAAGGTTTCAGCCGGGCTGCTTCTAACTTGGCCGCTACGGTAGAGGGGACCCTTGTGGCATGTCATAGGCAGCTATACAACAGTGACTTCTAGGGCCTGAAACTTCCTGCTCTCCGATGAAAAAACCATGGCAAGATAATGACACAGATGATGCTACTGAGTGTTCCATTTTGTTTTGTAAATTTCCTTCCTTTCTGTAGATTTGCTTTGTGTGGCTATAATGCTATTGGTTGATATTTTTCCTTTTCAGTACTGTGAAAAATCTCATGCCACTTTCTTCTTGCTTGTAAGATTTCTGCTCAGATGTCAGCTCTCAGGAGAGTAGTGGCGCCCCTTGTGTTATTTGTATTCCTTTGCTCCTGCACCTTTGAGAATTTTATTTTTTATCCTATCACCTCTGAGAACTTGATTATAACATGTCTTTGGTAGGGTTGGATTAAATTTGACCAGTGACCTCTGACCCTCACATACTCGAATATCCTTTTAGGTTTGGGAAATTTTCTATTACTTTTTCTTTTATCATTGATTATTATATTATCTTATTTTTTTAAAAATAAACTTTCTACCTTGTAGACATTTTCAAGTCCTTTGTGAACCCCAGTAATCTGCATATTTGGTCTTTTGATACTGTCTTAATGTTCCCATAGGCCTTTATTCTTTTTTTCTTCTCCAACTGTGTACTTTGAAATACTCTTTGATTTCATTAGTTCTTCTGTTTAATCTTTCCTGTTGCTGTTAATGCCTTCTGTCATGATTTCAATTTCTCTGAGTGTAGTTTTCAACTCAAGGATTTGCTTTATTTTGAAGATTACTTAAGTTACTGTTAGTATATAACTTTCTCTGTGTTTTATTGAAGTACGTTGAGTTTCCTTAGGATAGCTGTTTTCAGTTCTCTATATCTGATTATTCTCCCATATTGATTACTGCCTGCTCAGTTTGTGGTACTGTATATTGACTTTAAGGTGATGGCATGGCTTCCTGAATGCTGTCAGTGTTTGCTGGAATGGGATATCACTTGGACAGTGTTGTAGTTACTTTCTTGTCTCTATGACACATAACTGTTGCTGCTACCCACAACTTCAAGGAGGAGAAGTTAGTTTGGCTCACAGTTTGTAAAGGTTTCAGCCCATTGTTGGTTGGCTTGAGGGCAGGGCAGCATAGCAGGAGGGCATGGCAAACAAGTCTTGCTCATCTATAGCTGAAGGGAAGGAGGGAGAGAGAGATCAAGTGAGCCAGGAGCTATGTCCTTCCAGGCCTAGCCCTCAGTGACCCACCTCCTTGGCCAGCATTACACCTCCTTCCCTGCATTACATCTAGATATAAACTCATCAGTAGATCAGTCCACTGATGTGTGTCATTCCCCAAGGATGCAGTCATCTCTCCAGAGCCCTCCTATGAGCACATGGGGGTTGGGGGGAATCCAGACTTTTTAAAAAGTTTCACTGTTTATTCCAGTTTTCCTAATCTGGCTTTGTTTGTATCTTTCTTTCTAGAAATTCTAAGCAGGTTGCTTATTTTCTCTGAGATTGTAATCCGTACCACATCCCAGCACTGCATGATGTCCAGGTGCGGATTCACCGGGAGTTGGTGTTGGAGTGTTGTTGTTGGTTCAGTACTAGAGGGCAATTGAAGACCAGGTTTGTCTCAGGATACATTTGGATATGTTTCTCATAAAGATCTAGGAGAATGGAGAGAGTATCTAGAGATACGATCTGGAGATATGCAGAGAAAGAGTAGTCTGTCCTCACAAGTCTCTCACTGCAGCTGGGCTGGACTTGAGGTTTTGTCCAGTCAGGCACCGCAGGATTGCACATAGGTCTGGATGGAGTCCCTGAGATTAGACAAGACGTACGCTGCTATATCACCTATGACCATGCCTTCAAGCTTGTCAAACCTGAGCTTACAGTTTATCAAGACCAGCACAATACTGGAGGCTTTGTTTTTTTTTGGGGGGGGCAGTACCAGGGATCAAACTTGGACCCTTGTACTTGCAAGGTACATGTACCACTTGAGCTAAATCCCAGACCCTCCCAGAACAGTCCTGGAACAGAGCCAGGAACCACATTTCTGTGGGTTTCCTAGTGCTGGGTAAATTTGTGGCCCTAGGACACTGTAAACAGCCACAGTGATGCTAGGTGGGATAGCAGTCCATAAACGGGCTGCTTGTCTCCTCCTGGCACTAGGGCTGTTCCAGAGGCACCACTAATAGAGGGGCTCAGGCATGGGGGACATTAGTATCTGCACAGTGTTTGGTCTTACAAGCCTAGTTATAAGCTCCAGGTAGAGTTTTCTGCTTGCTACCCGTTCTACCCCCAGCTGATGAAGTCTTGCACTATGCTCTGCAGCCTAAGGTTAGAGGTGTGTTGCTGAAACCAGTCTCTTGGCCTGCTAGACCAACAGTAAGCTGGGTCATATGTGAATCTCACAGTCCTGGAGCTGCAGAGTCTCAGGGCTGCTCCATAGCCCTTCCTATAGCTGGCAGTGATGCAGGTGAAAAAAACATGAGTCCTGATACATCTGTGCCTGGAACCAGTATCATTAGAGAGAGAGGTGCCAGATTTCTTATCTCCAAATGTAGGATCATACTCACTCTCTGAAGGGCTGTACCTTCCACACTTACTCTGTTAGGAGGACTTAAACCATACTGTAGCCATGCTTTCTGCACTCTACTCATTCATCTCTACTCATTCCTAGAAACTATATGAATATTCCTCCTCTCCATCAGTCTATCCCTATTGACCTACAATTCCAAGAGAGCCAAAGGACTCATCTTGGGTCAAAAACAGTAATATCAGAGAAGCCCTAAACCTTATCTGGCACTGACCTGGTGATCTCTGTGGTGACCAGAATTGGGGGAGACAGTTCCTTCGCTACTAAGGCTGATCCTAAGCTGGGTTATACCTGCATCTCCCAGCTTCAGGAGCCTATGTTGTCTCAGGAGAAGGGAAGGTGTGGCCCAACTCCCCCTCAAGGCTGGCAGTGATTCTGTTCCATGGGTGCACAGGTTTGTGCGAGGCCAGGCCCAGTGAGAAACCCCATCTGTGAGCCTGCCCATGAGCCTTTAGTGTCTTCACCGAGGCGGACTTGGCCTCAGAACCAGGAGTCCTGCTCCTTCCCTGGCTGGAAGGTGGTGGAGTCTGTAGACAGCCTGGCCTGTGGCCGGTCCAGCCTTTCAGTTGCAGGCACTGCTCTGGTACAGACTGTGGGGCTTTGCCCCGAACTGGATTTAATTTTCTCTCTGCCTTGAGTGGGGTGGAGAGATGATGTTCTGTCTTCGTTGGGAAGTTGTGTCCAGTTGGAGGAAGAGCAGTGTGGGTAAATCTCTTTTTTGCCTTCTTCACTGCATCTCTTTACTTTGTTATACTAAGAGAGGTGCTGTGCTTTCTCACCTGGTTTCCTGATTTTTTGGTGCTGAGGAGTTTGGCTTGTGCTTGGCAGGAGTGCGCTGCAGGCCTCATGTCAGCTGTGATAAAAGAAAGCCCCAATCTGCTCAGAAGGGAGCTGCAGGGCATGGGATGGAGAGGTGGCACAGGGCAAGTTGTGCACAGTGAGAAAGCACTGACCAAGATGGGACTCCTCACTTGCTCTTTTCAAGTTCTGGGTTCCGTCTAACTACAGGATTTACTGGGTTGGTAATTTACACTTGACCCTTGTATAAATATGTTAGAATATTGGATGCAGTTAACATATGTACAGATTGTGTGACTATGTATGTGTCTGTGTGTACTTATATCCATGCACACACATTTTCTGGTATGTTTAATACTCTCCATTGTAATTAGAGTGGAATATCAGTTCTAAGTCCATCAATTGTTTTTTGTTTGTTTTATATGCAGTTCAGAAAATGTCTCAGTTGTGGTTTTTTTTTTTAGGTTTTTTGAGACAGGGTCTCGCTTTGTAGTTCAAGCTGGCCCTGATCTCAGCCTCAAACTCACATCACAGCAATCCTCCTGCCTCTGCCTCCCGAGTGCTGGGATTACAGGCGTGAGCCACCACGCCGGGCACTGTGGTGTGTGGTACTGGTTGCTGCTGGGCATGAGTCTCCACACCCAGTATGGTATGTGTCACCAGGGATCGAACCTGGGTCCTTGCGCTTGCAAGACAGGCACCGGAACCACTGAGCTAAATCCCCGACACCCTCATTTGTGGTATTTAAACACAGTTGCAGTAACATAGCCGTAGCGTGAGGAGACGAGGTAAGCAACAGCCCTTTTCGCTGGTGTCTGAGGCCAATAGAGTCCTGTCCAGGGAGGCAACAAATCACACAAGCATTCTTCTAGATGGCGTCTGCTAAGTCTTCTCTGTTAGCTTTCAGCATCAATGAATTGAGACCAGTATGTTTAGCAAAAAGAGTAAGACATCCTCCTTTCTGCAAGTCCAAGTGTAGAAGATACTACTGCATTATGTTCACAAGACGAATGTTACTAAGTGATTGTTTTCAACCTCCCAGTCATGGCCCCTGCTCCCCATGGTGCATGGTGGTGGTTGATTTATTCTTTTGTCACATTAGGCTGTTAGCAATGTGGCAAACCCAATGTGGCTAGGACCTCAGGGTCTTATAAGGTACAGTAAGTTTGGTACAAGTATGGGCTCCCTAAACATTCCTTGAGTGAATATTGAATACATTTGCATGTTTTAAAGAAATAGGACAGTGAAAATGATGAACAAACCTTTCCCTCAGGGGCCTGACATAAGTGATGGCCTTTCTAGTTCGTTGTCACCACCCTTCATTCCTGTCCTCTGGTCCTTTGAAATGAGGTACTGTTGGGGCTTTTGACTTACTCTCTGGAATTCATTCAGGCTGTTCTAATTACCTCTGGCAGGTTAATGTTTCTAAGCAACAGAGTTAGGCACATTACCATCTTGCATGACCACATCAGTACACTTGGCATTTAAGACGCTGCAGTGTGTCCTCTGTGGACCTGTTCTGTCCTGCTGTCAAATGCCCTTGTGTCAGTTACCCGTGGCCAACTGCAGATTGGAAATGTTAAATGGGAAAATTCCAGAAAAATTTGTAGGCTATTTTTGTAAGGAATTTTTATTTTACTATTTTCTATAATTGCTGTATTTTGTTTTTATTGTTGTTAATCTGTACCTACTTTATAAATTAAACTTTTGCAGAGATATGCATGTATAGGAAAAGTATATAGCACTATAAGATTCAATATTTTATGCCATTTTGTTCTCTGGAGGTCTTGGAACATGTCCCCTGTGGAGAAGGGGACACTAATGTCTATGCCAAATGGTCTCCTGTAGTTGAGCTAGGTTGGGTGTCTCTCATTTCCCAAGCAAATGTCGCACAGTCCTGTGTCTGTACCCACTGCTGTCTGTACATGCCCAGGGAAACTCAGAGTTTCTGTCAGGTGAAATACATCAACCTGTATAAAATTTTTTCCTCATAATTGCATCTTTTCCTCATAACCAAATCTTTTCTCTCCTCTGCCCAGTGGCACAGCCTGTTATGTACTCTTCTAATTCTTCCCACTCTGGAGTTACTGGAGTAAAATGACTGACCTTTGCTGATCGTTCTGTTTTCTATGGTGGTGTTTTCTAGATTCCCTCAAGATGAGAATACCATAGGGTCCTTGCTACCTGGAAATTCTGATTTAGTAAGTTTGGACTGGGCCTTGAGAATTTTTTTTATAAAGCAAGTGCTTCCCATTATATAAGTTTGGGAAAAAAGCCTCTTTATCACAAAGTAGAATTCCTTACACATGTGAATGCTCAGAAATATTTGCTGCATGAATGGCATTTAGAAATTGGCAGAGGATCCAGTAGCCCTACACATGAAAGAAAATATAGTCTGTACTTGACTCTGAACACCCAGCTACATAGAAGGGATAGCTCATTGAGACTCTCGAGGGAGATGGCAGTTTGAACATGGGTACACTTTAGACAAACATGCCCTTCTGATTGTATAGCATGTGGGCAGAGCCATAGAAAAGTGAGCAGATGTAATAATATATCTTATTTTAAATTTTTACTGTTCAGAAGTGTTCAAGGAAAGTGTGTTGTTTCCTTCTGTAATCAACAGTAGCAGTAGAAATAAATTGCTCATTTACTAACGGGAAGTTTTGAGTTCTCATCAGTAGTTTCAGTGTATCTAACCACTCCTTAAGGTGTGTAGCTTAAAGGACACCAGCAATTTACCACCCTGAGTAAAGACCTCATGACATACAGGAAAGGGCTGAAGATAAGCTTAGAAAGTGGACCAACTGGAGCACTGCTGCTCAGCTCTGTTCCACTGGCTCTCCCTGTCCTCTTCGCACACCCACCTGCACTGTTCTTTGGATATATTTCTTCATACAGGCATGTCCACATCGCCTTCTGCTGTGGTATGCTCTGACTTCTTGCCCCTACCAACTACCAAACTCTTGCCCTATAACTTAATGCAAATGATTCTAAGAGGATCTCTGGTCCATTTAATCCCCTTCTTTTCCTTTTTGTTTATTGGGGAAGAATGTTCATATTTTCTGGGTTGCAGGGAGACTTTAGACAGATTTTTTTTTTTTTTTTTTTTTTTTTGAGACAGGGTCTCGCTTTGTGGTTCAGGCTGGCCCTGAGCTCAGCCTCCAACTCACATCACAATCCTCCTGCCTCTGCCTCCCGAGTGCTGGGATGACAGGCGTGAGCCACCACGCCCGGCACTGTGGTATGTGATACTGGTTGCTGCTGGGTGTGGGTCTCCACACCCAGTATTGTTATGTGGTTACCGGGGAATCGAACCCGGGCCCTTGCGCTTGCAAGACAGGCGCCGGAACCACTGAGCTAACTCCCCGGCCCCTAGACAGATTTTTCTTTACCTGGTATTTTTGGTCCAAACATCTTGACCTTGGAACCAGACCTTGTGGTTGGAACAGCTCTACTCTGAGTGAGGCAGCCAGTGGTCACTGGAAGTGTCAAGGCCTGTGTGGGAAACGTGAGAAGTCACAGGGGCCAAAAAGCTGGGGAGCCCTGGCTGCTGTGAAGTGTCTTTTCCCCGAGTGTCCATTTCTTGGCAGTCTGGTCACACTAGACTCCAGTTCAGTTCTGCCTGTGTGAGGAGCCTGGAAGCCTCCTCAGGTTTGGGCTTAGTTCTTTACGACACTCTTTGCTTCCCCACTCTTGCCACAGCCTTAAATGGAGCCATAAGGTGACTCCATGTTGGCCACCTTAATCTTTTCCTCAGCACCCCCCTGCCCCCGCCCATTTGTGGCTGAAGCATTTTCTATGATTTCAGTGTCTGGGTTTTAATGACTTTCTGAGAATTTAGAGGTTACGATAGGATCCTGTCAGGGAGTGCTTGAGAGGGCTTCCTCCTTCCCACCTTCGGTGCCACTGGGGCTTTCTCCCCTGGCCTTGCAGTTTCCTCCAACTTTCATTTGGGCTGCTCTAGTATTACACCTAAGACTGGGTCATTTCTTTTTTTTTTTTTTTTTTAGGTTTTTTTGAGAT
>PVIR01002423.1:28628-102919 GCA_004026965.1 Petromus typicus
CAATCCTCCTGCCTCTGCCTCCCAAGTGCTGGGATTACAGGCGTGAGCCACCACGCCCGGCACTGTGGTATGTGGTACTGGTTGCTGCTGGGTGTGGGTCTCCACACCCAGTATTGTTATGTGGTTACCGGGGAATCGAACCCGGGTCCTTGCGCTTGCAAGACAGGCGCCGGAACCACTGAGCTAACTCCCCGGCCCGACTGGGTCATTTCTAATGAGTAGAAATTTCTTTTCTTACAGTTCTGGAGGCCAGGACTGCCAAAGTCAGGGTGCTGGCAGCTGGCCGAGGTGATCCTGCTGGGTCATCTCACTGTGAAAGCAGAGGGGCAGAGAGAATGTGTATGGGCAGACAGAGGGTGGGTGAAGAGAAGGAGAGGGGAGTGGGGGAAGAGGAAGATGACAAAGAGTAAGAGGAGAAACTTGTCCTTTGAGCTTTAGTCCATCCGTGAAGTTAGAGTCCTCAGCCCCATACACCTCCTGAAGTCCCCACCTCAACACAATGGCAGTGGAGTTAAATTTCAGCCTCCGCTTGGGCAGGCAGCACATGCAGGCCACACTCCCAGTCTGTCAGTGTATCTTCTCAAGATTTTGCTGTCCCGTGTGTTGGGGGACGCTCAAGATCAGTTTCAATTGGGCAAAGCATCCCGTCCTACTAAGTCACCTCTAACTGATGGTAAAAGAGTCTGAGCCAGTGCCGCGGGGAGGAGGCAGTGATGCGAGGACAGACTGTAAAAGACTGTGGGAGTGAGAGTAAAATGAGCAAATGGGATGAGGCAGGCGCCAGGGATCCAAGCTATAAAATGAAGAGCATATTATAAGAAGAATAATATTAATAACATTATTATAATTAATATTATCATTAATAACATTAATATTAATATCAATATTAAGCATATCGGGGAAAAATACATTTTCATCTCATCTTTATCTCCATTAGTTCCACAGACTAACTTAGCTCCCTTCTCCTTGTTTCGACCTTTTCCTAACCTCTCCCCTAATTCTCCTTTTAAAATTCAAAGCTTTTTAAAAATTCTTTTCCATTGATGACCTAAGCTTGGTAAATAACCTCTTCCATTATGTTATACCATGGTGGACATTCTGTACGTTTAGGAAACTAGTGAATCAATACGAATGTACGCACTTCAGGCATGAGAGAAGATTTGTTCTAGAAATGTAAGTTGAGCAGAACTGGTAGCAGATGGCTCAGCATCAGTGAAAGGTATTAAATGCATCTTTAATTGGTATTAAAAACCTCCCTTTTCTGCAGGGGGCGGAGGAGAAAGGAGATTCACAAACACTGGATTGATTTGATTGTCTGAGCGCAGCCAGTGTATCTTTTGTTTATCAAGATGGCATATGTTTTTCTCATTATTAAATGTCCATTAAAATAAGTCAAAATCTGGAAGAAGAGTAGAGGCCAAAATCCTGGGAATTTGTAGAAAATACATACAAGTGAGGAAACTGTCTTGGTTTTCTGGTCTCAGCCATGCTGCAGATGGTGTGATCTTTGGCAAAATCATGAGCGCCTGTCTGCCTGCTCCAGGTTCTACATCTGTGACATGGTGAAATCTATGCCTCCCTCTCTGAGGGCAGCTGAGAACATGAGCTGGTCAAACATTTTGCACACCACAGCACTTACACGACTTTCCCTTAAACATGACTATTCAATGAAAATTCTGAACACTGACATAATCAGCATGCTCAGTAGCATGAACACTCGTGCTACAATTTAAAATGAAAAAACATGGACTCTGGATTTCAGTCATAAAATGTCCAAAAATGACCTGATAATCATAAATCTGAGAAAGTTTTAGAAATGAACTAACATCTCAGAATGCTGGTGCACGTTCGTAATTTTCTCTTTAATTTTCAGTCATCTCCCCCCTCAACATGTAACTTTCAGCAGATAGCTTTTCACAGAAGCTTCCTTTTTGAAAAACTAAGGGCTTTGACAAGAGTCAGAGTCAGTAGTTAGAGATGGACTCGAGTTTAGTTCTTGTTGCTTTGGTAAAAGTAAAGTCTCAAATTATTGAGTCACTAATATAATTACCCTGAAAAGTGTGGTCTTTTTTTTTTTATAACCCTCTGATTATCCAAAAAGCCATAAATAAAAAACTCAGATAATATATTTTCAAAGAAACTCTGTAGAGACATTTCCATTGAAATGTAATTAGCATTAATCTGTGTAAATGGCAAAAATGATTAATTTATTTTTAATGATTGTATTTCATCTCTTTTAAGATGATAACTGAGAAGTAGAATTTGCTTTTATTACAGAAGAATAGACACAATCTGCTTTGCACCATTTAAAACTGCTTGATAGTCTTTCTGGAAATAAACAGTAAGACACTGGCCAGATGCTGGCAGCAAAATAGGATTTCTATGAGTTTGCAAATATTAAACTACAGATTAGAAAATGATCTGGAACATTATTTTCTCATAAATATCATGTAAAGGAATAAATTAGCATCTCATTTAAGTGAAAACCAAAACATTTAAGTAATACCCACTGAGACACAGGATTAGAAGAAGAAGCATAGCTTAGGGCTTATCTTTTTGTTGTGTAAAAACCAATCTTGGGTTGCTACTGACTACAGTTCAGCCAGGGACTTTCAACCATGTCAAGTAAAGCAGGAGATACACAGGACAGTCTATAAGAAAATCTCCGAAGTAGTTAAGCAGCAACACTTTGCGTCCTGTAGGAAGATAATGAGATGATATCCCCAGAATAGAAATAAACAGTTGGACTGTGTCCCAACTTCCATGCCTTGTTATCTAACCCTTCACAGTAAGGTAACACTCATTTCAGAGGGTCCGTTTCCTATGTAAGTGTTTGCAAGGAAGAAACCATCCAATCTCAGAGCTGCAAATGCAGCAGGGTGTACAAAACCTGAACACCATCATTAAGCCAGCAGTGCTATATACTTAAGTGAATGTACCATGTATTTATGGAGTGAATATTATGATTAGATGCTAGTTCTTAAGAGTGGGAAAAAGTGGGGCTTTAATAGCAGTAGTTAAGGAGTTCAAGATACTGATCGGTATTCTTCATTGAAGCTAAAATATATATATTTATAAATCCAAATAAGTATCCTCATGAACAAAATACACCAGGAGCATAATGTGTCCCATGACGGGGTAAAACTTCACATGAAGCATTCTTTGCAATAAACTCAAAAATGCTAGGAAATTCATTTGCATTTCCTCGGCTCACGTGCATGACACACGTGTACCCCGTGTAGGCGGGATTTCTTGCCTGCAGGGCCGTGCCGCTCTGTTTCTCTGCCAGTTGAGAAGGCACAGGCTAAGCGTGGTGGGATCTCGTGGGTGAATTTCTCAGATGAATGGATAATAACTAAAGCTTAAAGAAGACACCCCCCCCTCCCCCGCATTTTGTTCCTCAGATATTTTTAAACTTATTTTTTAAAGTGGACTCACGGAGACTCAAGGGGATTCAAGAGACGAAGTGACTTTCTGAAGATGATAGAGGTTGTCAGAGCGGAGCTAAACCTGGCAGGAAGGTCTCCTGATTGCGAGGCCCCTTCCTCGTGACTTGCGTCCGCGTGATGCAGGGCTCAGAGGTTAGGCCCCTGTTGTCGCACCTTTTCAGCCCGAGCTGCACACTTCTGCCCTCACTAGCCGGGTGCACGGAGCCCTCTCCAGGGAGGCTGAGCTTCCATCTCTGTGCACCGGAGCTCTGTTGTTGGAGCCCCTTCCTGTGAGGCCGTGGAGGGAGGGAGGCAGGCAGCCATTCGCCCTCTCCTCCTCCGGGGCTGCTCGAATGAACCTAGGGAGGGACCAGCCAATCTGAATACTGTTGTTATTGTCAGGTATTTCATCGTCTGCCCGTTTTACCCTCCTGTGCTCGTCTGTGCCCATTTGAAGAGAGAGGCTCACCCACGTGCCCTTGTATATTGCAGCAATCCCAGCGAACTGTGAAATATGTCCAGCCTCTCTGGCCATCAGAGAAATGCAAATTAAAAGTACATTGAGATTCCATCTCACCCCAGTTAGAACGGCTATCATTAATATAAAAATCAATGGGTCCAGTGAAGACGGAGAGAAATAGGAACTCCTCCTATGTATTTGGTTGGAATTTAAACTACTGCGATCATTATGGAAATCGTCAGTGCGGAGATTCCTCAAAACACCAAGCATAGAAATGCCGTTTGACTGAGGTATACCACCTTTGGCCTATTTCTGGAAAAATGAAGGGCTGCATTCTTTAATGGTGCGTGTGCATCTTTGTTTATAGCGGTGTATTCACAGAGGCCAAGCGCTAGAAACAGCCTGAGATTATCCCCAGGTGCATGGACAAAGAGAACATGGTGTATATGCCAGAGGGAATATTACTCAGCCACAAACAAGAATTAAATCCTGTCATCTGCGGGAAAATGAATGAAACAATCCTGTCCGCTGAAAGAAGCCAGACCCAGAAAGTTAGATATTGAATGTTTTCTCCAAAATTATAAACAGAAATACATAATAAATAGTTATGTATTTCTACAGAAAGTAGACTTCAAGAGATAGGGAAGGTGATCATCAGGAGGTGGGAGGACACGGAGGGGGAGAAGGGATTGGAAAGGATTGAAACATGTTAGTTGCATGTCCCGGCTTCCCCAGATAAACCGCATCATCATGTAATATTAATGTATATTAATAAGATATATAATTAAAAAATAAACCTTGGTATTTACTGTCAATTTCTGTACTCACGAATGGAAGACAGACAGCAAGTCATTTGCAGATGAGCCCAGGTTTTGGAGCATTTGCCTGATCAGGGGCTCTGACCCAACTCCTCCCTAACACCCGCCACTCCAGCCCTACAGAGGAAGTGAGATTTCTCTGGATAGAGCAGGAGTTAGTGTAGGAACTCACATACTCTACGTTCTAATGTCCTATTACCTGAATAAACTAGGTAATTGTCCAGATAAGTGGTCCCCTCTGCTATGAAGGGAGAAATGTCCTGGAAACCAATTTTGCAGGGTGGTTTCTTCAGAGCCAGGCTTCCTGGATTTAGATTTTGACTTTTCACTTAGGACCAGTGTAATCGAGATGTGTAATCTCTTCTCTTTGCTCCTTCATCCATAAGGGGCTTAACACGGTGCCTAGTGTGGAATCAGTCCCCCATAAACTGTGAGTTGTTATAATTATCTGAGACTGGCCCTGCTGCCTGAGCTCTGGGTTTGTTCCTTTCTCTGTCCCGGGGACCAGTCACCATACATTCCGGTCCTACCCCTGATCACGTCAGTGCACCAGGGCACACAGTTGAATAGCCCTCCATCCTTTTAGACACTTTTTGGAAAACAGAATCTAGACTTCATGCCTCCATTTCCTCATTTCCCGTTTACTCTTTTTTCCCCGCTTACGTGAGATATGATGAATAATATGGTGAATGTTTAAATTTGTAAAGGTGACCATAAAGATACATTGCCATTAACCGCCCTCCACCAAATACTCTCCTTCTGCTCTCTGATTCTTAAGGTCAGTACCAGTGATCCGCTCGTAACTTTCAACAAAAAGAAGTGCCTGGTAAGTTTGCCTTTGTGAGAGCTTGTTCATGACAACAGAGAAGGGTCGCAGGGGGAGAGAGGGGATGTGGCCCAGGCTCGCCTCTGTTCCCGGAAGTTTGTCTTCTCCTCGTGATGCTCCACTATCTTGTTTATCCTGAAAGGCCTCCCAGGCAGGTTTTTAGTATGTTTGTTCAGTTTTTCTAGTTGTAGCCACGCGCGACGAATCTGCATTCCTGCTTCCTCCATCCCTCTGGACTCCGCACCCTGCCACAGGTCACTGCTGAGCTTTCACTTTCCTGTAAGTGGCCATTGACATCTTTTCTTGCTTAATCTTTGCATGCTCAACCTCACTGATCATTCTAAAACTCTTCTTTTTTTTTTTTTTTAAGGTTTTTTGAGACAGGGTCTCGCTTTGTGGTTCAGGCTGGCCCTGAGCTCAGCCTCAAACTCACATCACAGCAATCCTCCTGCCTCTGCCTCCCGAGTGCTGGGATTACAGGTGTGAGCCACCACGCCCGGCACTGTGGTATGTGGTACTGGTTGCTGCTGGGATGAGTCTCCACACCCGGTATTGTTATGTGGTTAACCGGGGATCGAACCTGGGTCCTTGCGCTTGCAAGACAGGTGTCAGAACCACTGAGCTAACTCCCCGGCCCCTAAAACTCTTCCTTTTATTCCTCAGTATGCTCATTTTGGCTGTTTGCTCCTTCTTTGGATATCTTGTCTCAGGTTTCAGTTTTAATGCCTTGTATTAAAATATATTGTTTAAAAAATCTCAGTCTTACCCACTTCCGTGAGAGAACTGTGTTCATGACTTCCTGGGTGCCAGTATTGCTAAGATCCTTCATCCTGACCTGGAAAGCAGCGCTCCTTCCTCCTCCTCGTACGTCTCTCCTGGATGTTCACTGGCATTTCCCAAGAAACATGCCCCAAATATAACTCTTTTTTTTCCTCCAACTCTTCTAATTATATCCTTTATTTTAGGAGATGGCTTTGCTCTTTCTGTAGCTGCCCCAAGCCGAGAGGCACCACCAACTCTTATTTCCTTCTCATTTTCCCCAGTCCATCCGGTCCCAGTGCTATGGATTCCAGTTTGAAACACACATACCATTTTGTGTTTTACAGATATTTGAGGTCAAGTGTCTACCTGGGAGACTCAAAAAGCAATGAAATAAATGAGGGTGCACCTGGAAGGTATTCAGTGTGAGGATGGAACCTTGTCAGAATTCTCTACATGCAGGATTTTTACAGGAAGCTAAATCTCATGAGATGCTGCTTTCTAGCTTCCAGTCAAAGGACAGGGTACTTATCATATCCTGCATCCTACAGAATCTTTTCAAAAAACACCTGTCTCTTGGGCATATATTATTATTTCTGCCCACCCATTTGCATCACTGACTTGATGCTTTGCATATTTTAAGTATGAAGATAACAATTTATGCACGTCTTGTAGGTTCACCTGCTGCATGTAGCTGTGTGAGGAAGTTTCCCTTCCTGAATTTCTGTTTTGTTTATTTTTATGGTAGGATTTAGCGTAAATAATACATTGTTCCATTTTGCTCTATAATTGTTTCAAGTGCATTGAATTTTAATTCCCAGCTTGCTTGAGTGTTGGTTCATTCCATTGTGTCCCTAATGCTCTGTGTGGGGCCCACCTGCACCAGGTGCCTGGTAACTATTTGTTTTTGACACAGTCATTTAACGTAAGAGATATGAAAATCATCCAAAACCTTTAGCATTGTTTGCCTGGATTTATAGAGCAGGAAAAAAACCTCATTCTTGTTTAGAAGTTGCCTTCTCTAATTTTTAAGCTAAGTACCAGTGAATGTGCCCTAACCTCCAACAAAACAAATATTTTATGTTTTTTGCTTCCTGAGAGCTTGTAAATGGGAACAGAGGAAAGTTATAAATGAGAAAAATTACTGGTGTGAAATCAGTGACTTTTAAAACACCGTACTTGTAAAATGCTTTACAACGTCTGGTTGTTTTCATCTTCCTTATGGAAATGGTGTGTCCAGAAAGACATCTTCATGTGAATATGTCATGAAGTGATTGCTTCTAAAAGATTCTTTCTAGAGGCCACACGACATATTGTAAAGCAGGAAAGAATCAAATGTCCCCTGGAGGGAAAACAATGTGATAGCAATAAAGAAAAAGGAAACAAAGCTCATATTTATAGGGGGTGAGGGTTACAGGGCAGGGGGGGAATGGGAAAAAATGAAAATCAAGTCGTGTCATATTCTGGTACAAACTCTAACTGTTGAATGTGAAGATATGTATTTATAATGTACCAATAAAGATTTGAATTTAAAAAAATGTTCCCTGGAAATAGATTCTTAAAAAGGGGCTCGTGCGAGGGGAACAACACAGCTCAGAGGTCTGTGTTAGGCTCCCTGGGCAGCGCCAGGCTGAGGAAATTCACCGGGCCAGGACCTGGAGCATTGTGGTTACATTGGCTTTCACTGTTGCATTGATCATCAGTAAACCACTCATTCTGGCTGCAGCCTCATTTTCTGGCTGCAGACTGGGTCTCTGCCAAGTTTTTAACCTTATTTAATCTGAAACATAAAAAAACCCAAAATCAGTTAAGCACTGTAGCCACACAAGGACGTCACTGTGGGAAGCCATGGCGAGCGGAGGGCTGGCTGGAGGACAGCTCTATAGCCAAGCCAACTGGGTGTCAGAACTGACTTGCCACCTGTGTGGCCTCAGCCCCTCTCTCGTGCTCTCTTCTGTAAGATGGGTCACATTATTGTTAGGGTGAAATGAGTACATAAAAAGCACGATTTCGCCTGGCCTGGACAGAGCTTCATTGTCACGGCGACTCTGCTTGCTAATTCCATGCCTGATGTGGAAAGCAGTTTGAGATGTTCTTGATGTGCTGAGAAAGCACCTGGCTGAAGAAGGGGCCTAAGCAACTCCCTGTGCTCTGTAGAGTCCCCCTGTGGGATAAAGGCAAAGTCCTGTCCTCGTGGATGTAGGTTTGAACAGTATGGGGAGGAGGCAGTGAAGAGAGAAGCATGCCTGGGAAATGATGATGACAGTAGAATGGGAAAGTGCCGGGGCTTCTGCAGTTGCGGGGCTGGAGGAGCCTGCTTCCTGGGTGGGCTGTTCATGCCGAAGCCGGAGAACAGGACGGAAGTTGTCATCGGAGGCCTGCAGGGCGACGGCACTGAGGCAGAATCTCAAGGAGTGATGGGCTTGCAGAACAGGAGGCAGAGTGGTTGGTGCCTTGGGCTGGGAAGTGGCATTGGAAGAGGTTGCGGGGACTGGTCAGTTCACAGGACACAGGGTAGGTCACTGCAAAGAGATGAACTTTATTCTGTGAATATCGAGAAACAAAGTGTTCTGGAAAAGAAGTGAATAAGACAGTGCAGAGTATTTAATTTTGTGTGCTGAAAGCTTTGTAGAATTAAAATGTGTGCATAAGTGCTGAACAATGATTTTGCAATATATTATTTTGCTCAATTAACAGATTCAGATAGCTTCAAACCAGCTTTCAAAAAAACAGTAACTGATTGTGATCCAGATGTTAACCGGCAGTAACATTCAAGACTGGTGTGCTATGTTTAGATGAATTTTTCTATGAGGATATAATACCCTTTAAATCCATGCCACGTTTAATCCCCCAAGTTCCCCTGTGGAGATTGTGTGCCCTCCAGGAAGGATGATCACTTTTCAGGCTTAAAAAGGAGGCGCTGTTTTGATTGTGGATAATAGAATACACTGTGGTTTATTTATTCTTTGTGTCCTGAAACCACTTCAGAGTGGCCAAGTGGTTCAGAAGCTCAAGTCATATCAAAGCCCATTTCTTCACTGTTCTCTTGGTTTGCTCCTCATGTCCCTCAGATGGCTGCTGCAGCACCTGCCAGAATATCTAAAATCCAGGCAGGGAGGAGAAGGGGAAATGAGAAAGGGTAGTGCCTGTGTCAGGAAATCAGAAATATCCTAGACATCTTCAGATGTCTTCTTGGGGGCCGGGGAGTTAGCTCAGTGGTTCCAGTGCCTGTCTTGCAAGCGTAACCACATACCATACTGGGTGTGGAGACACCCCAGCAGCAACCAGTACCACATACCACAGTGCCGGGCGTGGTGGCTCACGCCTGTAATCCCAGCACTCGGGAGGCAAAGGCAGGAGGATTGCTGTGATGTGAATTTGAGGCTGAGCTTAGGGCCAGCCTGAACCACAAAGCGAGACCCTGTCTCAAAAAACCTAAAAAAAAAAAAAAAAAAAAAAAGTGTTCTTGGACTTCACTGAGTTGAACTAGAACAGAGGGCTACTTTTTTTTTTTTTTCCTTTTAAGAGGCAAAGTAATCTGAGAAGGTATTTTTTAGCATCTGTAATCAAGGAAGAAGAGAAAAATAAGATTGAAATGGGTGTGAATGACCCTGTGCTACTTTTTCCCAGCAGGATTTTTCAGGCCTTTTGTTTCCCTCTGCAGTGACAAGTGCTGCAAACTGTGGGAATGAAAAATTATACCTGGAAATGGTTATCCTGAGAGACAGCTGAATAAATTGCCCAGCTGACTATGAAATTGGAAGGAGAAGGTAAACATCTGTATCAGGCAGAAAGTCAAATCTAAAGATTGACTAGCTTCCATAATCGATCCCAGATTTGGTGATTAGAGTAGCACATGACGCCATCCATTTAAATGATCTCCGTACTTGAGAGCTGTACAATAAAGCATCCTGATGCGCATCCTCGATTGCTGTAGGAGGAGTTGAGCTCTTTGGCCGAGGCCCAGCTTGTGTATTTTTGTGCTGCTTTGGAGTATTGTCCTTGTGAATTCTTCCCGGGTGGGAAAGGAGGCTAGAGCGAGCAGTGATGCTAACACACGGCACGCGTACTGCAGCTGGCTCTTTGTTATCAGTGAAAGCACTACAGGGTTCGCCATCACTGTGTTACAGTATCTGGACTTGCATTTCCCTAAAAGAGAAAAGAAAAGCAGGTCACTGGCTGAAAACTGGTAAGAATTCTAAATCCTAGACACTGTTTTCATAAAACGATGAAAGTCATTTGTCAGGAAGCTGATACATTTAATCAGTTTTTTTTAAATGTCTGACTTGATCAGGGAGCACCGGCAGTGAAGTCACAGTTGACGAGTCTGGGAGCCAACTTCTCACTTGAGATACTTACCATGGCCTCTTGGCGGCTGGCTCCCGTGTAAAACAGAGCATGGTATGTACTGCACTGGGCATGTCAACTGGCTACATGGCAGCCAAAGGTTTTTTAATTTCTGAGAGATTTCCAAGTTAGGTGGGAGGATACTTTTTTTCCCCCAGAAAAAGAGAAACTTTTCACTGGCAGCAGATCATGTCTGTTGTAAATAATCTCTAACTGCCTCCTTGGAGCAGAGCTGCAGCTTGAGGGAGGCCTCGGAGGCAGGTGCGCTCTTTCCCGGGGTGTGGTGCCGTCTGCATCCTGGGCCTCTGTACTTTGCTCCGGAGGTCTCTGTGTAAAGTGACGGCAGGGTCTTGGCTGTGCCTTTCTGTGCTTAGTGGGACTCACTCTCTGGGCTTCCCCTCCGCTCCTCCCAGACCTCTGCTCAGTGACAGGTAGCCAGAGCAATTCCCGGTGGGTGACGTGAAGAACTGCCCCCCAGAGCCCTGGCAGGGCACCCCTGGGGCTGGGGGCTCTGCTTCTGGTCAGCTTCGTGGCCCACAACACTGGTGCAGGCGACTGCCAGCCCTTCCCTGAGTGCATGCCATTCCCCATTCTTTGGTCCTGAAGTATTTAAAAGCATGTTCCTTTGAGATGTTTGTTTTTATGAGCACTTTTTAAAAATGCAGCCTGGGACTCTTCACTCACTCTGTTAAAAAGCTCCTTCAGGGTGCGCTTCTCTTGGCAACCAGGAGTGGCTCTTGTGGGACCTTTAATTGTCAGAAAGTTATCATTGCTGCATGCGAAGCTATTGTTTCTTCAGGCGATAAACTAGCACACTTCCTGAAAATATCACGTTTGAAACTCTTCCCTTTTAGATTAGCCCAAGCTAACATACATCCAGTTTATTTTTACTGTATTTGAATAAAAATGATTTTTAAAAAACTTTTTTATGTTCATTACATACGTAGTGATTAATGTGATCTCAGATGAATGGGGAGGAAACGTCGCTGTTACAGAACTCCTGCAGAATGCCCAATCCTATGCCACCCCATGCTTTTTCAGGTTGTCTTTGTAACCCTGACACTTGGGAAGCATTTTCTTTACTTTACAGATAAGAACTTGAGATTCACAATAGTTAAAAAATGAAATTAGTTCAAGGTCACCCAGCTAAGAAGTAATGGCAAAGGGATAACACATTTGTCTTTGAACTCATGTGGTAATTAAATAGTGAGTTTTTAACCAACAAAAGAGATAGGGTTACGTAACAAGTAAGTGTCTCTTTCTTCAAAGAGCTTATTGCTTAGAAGAGGAGATAGACTTTTAACAGCCATGAATAAATAGACATACAATATGGTATGTTTTGTCTGTGTTGGAGACAGGCATCAGGGCATGCTCAGCTGTAATTGTGCTTGAGGGCAGTGTCAGTAATGAGTGAAGGCTGAGCTGAGGCTGGAAGGAAGATTAGGAGCAGCCAGGTGGAGAAGAAGCACTGGATCCATCTGAATCATTTATCTAATTACCCAGCATTATCTGCCCTATGACGTGTTGAACCATTTCTCTACTGGATGTCTTCCTAGCTATCTAGCTGTCCATCTGTAATGTCAGGAGCAATTGTAATAATTCTACATAATTTTGAGCAGAAATCATTTCACAGATTATGATTAGGCCTCGTCGTCTTGCCTTTAGGCTGATTAATTGAGACCTATCAAGACATAACTTCATTTTTGCCTCAGATTGCAGTTAAGACCTCAATGGTCCCATGATTCTGTGACACTCATGGGCAAGGTTATGTCAGCTGAAGACATCCGGACTCTTTCAAGTAAAAAAGTTTCACCTGGGAAGGGACAACTTCCTTATCATTTTAACTCATCCCACCTACTGTTTTTTTTTTTTTTTTTTAAGGTTTTTTTGAGACAAGGTCTCGCCCCGTGGTTCAGGCTGGCCCTGAGCTCAGCCTCCAACTCACATCACAGCAATCCTCCTGCCTCTGCCTCCCGAGTGCTGGGATTACAGGCGTGAGCCACCACGCCCGGCACTGTGGTATGTGGTACTGGTTGCCGCTGGGGTGAGTCTCCACACCCAGTATTGTTATGTGGTTACCGGGGATTGAACCCGGGTCCCTGCGCTTGGAAGACAGGCACCGGAACCACTGGGCTATATTCCCGGCCCACATCCCACCTACTGTTGCAAGAACCTCTTTGCTTATCTTAACGTCCTGATCAACATCTGATGCTTCTTCTGATTGTAAGACCCTTGTTAATTTGGAATTATCACCACCCTCTTAAGTCGTCTGTTACTCCCTGTGAACTCAAGAAGTGGTGGCAAGCTCATGGTGCCTTTGTCTTTGCTGCCCAGAGCACATCGGTCAGGCCAGAACCCAGCTTCTCTAATTCTCATTTCCTGTCGTGATTCTTTAATTTGCCTTGTGTTGTCGTGGCCCACAGGAGACCAGGACCCAGTGGAAGCATTCTGGTAATGGCCCCTTTCCTTATTTGCTGCACTGTAAAAGTATTTGAGTGAATGCAGTGGAATGACAGAGAGATGGTGAGGCCAGAGGGGGAGACTGTGTGGGCTTCAAAGTTGGCTTTCCTTCTCCAGGTGCTGAGAGAACCATGACATATTTTAGAAGGAGAGGAATAATGTAGTGAAATTTTCATTTTTTTGAGTAAACGTCTGATGCTTTATTAATTTTACACATTCTTATTAGTGTGTGTTTGCAGTACATAATGATCACATTCATCGTGGGGAGTTTGTAGTGTGCACAGCAGATCTGAATTCTTTTTTCATCCCCTCCTCACCTCTCTCTGATCTTTGCATCTCTCTGTCCCCTTTCTATTTGCAATGCCCAGGACCATCCTCACTCACTACCATGGGGCTTGTGTAGTGGCACTGGGTCCATCTCCAAAAGGCCCAAGCTAGGTGGACTGTCCTGCTGTCACTGTCTTCAAATCCTACATTGTGTTTGAGCAAGGGATCTTTCATTTTCATGTGGCCTTGTAAATTCCCCAACTAGTCCTGAAAACATCTAATACAGATTGTATTGATGAGTAAGAAGCAGAAGAGGGTTAGTGCAGTAATTAGACAAGAAAGGACAAGGACACAAGGCACAGCTGTGGTAGTGGGGACAGAGGAGTAGAAGGATGGAATAAATATTCAGTGTTTGGAAACAGAAGATGTAATGAGGGGGAAGGAGGGACCTAGAAATGTTCAGGTGAGGTGTGCGTAGTTTTACAGCATCCTTTAGCATTTGGGGGCCTGTAGCCTCAATTTGGGCATGTAGAGTTCTGTGGCTCTGGAGATGGGCAAGCAGGAGTGACCATGATATTTTGTGGGGTTCACTCTGGTATTCTCAGAAGCCTATCAAATTGGTATCTCGGCAGGGACAGAGACCCATGATACAGATGTATAGTGACACAGATGTATCATGCTAAAGTTTCTTAATGTTTCCGTGTTACAGAAAGTGGACAGAGACAATTGGTAGTTTGCATAACTATATAAAGCAAGAGAATTGAATACTTCTTTGAGGGTTTCTGGAAAATTATGCTGAGAACTGGTATGGATGAACGTGTAGATAAAGGAGAAGTTCCTCCATTTGTAAGGACATTGGTTTCTGTTCCGGTTGAGGTCTGTGGGTTTGGTGCTGTGTGTCTGTCTTGTCCCAGCACCTGGTTTTGAAGTTGTCAGGAAGGTAACGGACTGTGACCTTCACACAGAATCCTGGTATATACAGGTTGCATTTCACATTTTAACTATAAGGGAGAAGCAAACTAGCACTTAGATGAGCTCTGATCATTTGATATCTTGGGTTTTTCCATTTTATTTTGATTTTACAACTAAAGCCATTCTTGCTTCATTTCTGTGGACCATGAAACATAGCTACAAAATGTTTCTGAGCCTGAGTTTTTCTGTCTTGTTCTATCAATCTCACAAGATTATTGGGAATATCCACTGAGAGAGTTTCATGAAAGAATATTGCATATTAGAAAGTAACATACTAAGGAGGAAGAGCTTACCTGAATGTGGTTTGTAGTGTCTGCAGAGAGACCTTTTTGTTGGAGACACATAAATGTGAAGAGGTAGGCCAGGTAGATAACACTCTTGTGAGCATGTGGTCCGGTCATTTTGCTTAGTGGGGCGGAAAAGGCCTAAGATTACACCTGTCACTCTTCCCTGCTTTTGTTCAGAGCAGGCAGGCTCGGGGTGCTTCCTGATAAACAGACTGGCTTTGCTTTTATGGTTAATGTTCCAGTGAGTCTAGATAGGAAGTAAACCCTGCTCATCAGTCAGGGCTCTGAGAAGCTTCTCCTACCAACGGTGGTATCACTCATTGCCGTTTCCTCCATAATTTAGAATATGTCATTTTGTATCGACACAGGCTTTGCTATATTTCTGTTCTCTGTACATTTTGTTAGACTTCAAAATCCTTATTTAAAAACAATGCTGGAAAACTCTTGTTAGGTAGATGGTGAGACTTTCTTGGATGGTTGTGGCTTGCATACTGCTGATTTCTCTGGAATGAAAGAGCCAGAAACAAATAAAACCATGAGTCATGTTAGCTTTTGCTATTTGGTACATTTTTAAAGTCATGCTATGAAAAAATCTCATAGCTGAAATGGGCTTCACAAATCATAGAAATCAATGGTCTCCTTTATAGGCAAAGAAACCCATCATTGCTGAGTGATGTATTTAAGGATGTCCACTAATTACTGATGGAAACAGAATAAGAAGTCACACTTTCCTGATGCAGACTTTGTGTTTTCTGGCTTGTACTGTAGTCAGCCTAGAAACAGGACCTTGGCCAGGGATTTAGCTCAGTGGTGCTGTCACCTGCCTTGAAAGTGCAAGGTCATGAGTTCCTTCTCCAGTATTACACACACACACACACACACACACACACACACACACCAAAAAAAAAAAAAAAAAAGAGGACTTAGGACTCTCTCTCCAAGCCACATCTGCCCTCCTTCCCCCAGAATGTGACCTTCCCTCCCTGCAGAGAAGAAAGAGAATAGACTTGTTCCTTATTGATGAGATGTATTTATAATATATATATATTTTAATAATTCCTTGCTTTTTTCTGAATTTAAAATCAGTGTATCTGAGTAAGATATGCTCGTTACTTTTCCTTGCACTCCAACCATCTTCTTTATGTGCATATTTTCTAGTTTAGCATTCTAATTTTTTTCTTCAAAAGATATTGATACTATTTCTTATTTTTCTTAGCCTGATATATTTTAACAGCAGGGTCTGCTCTGAGGAAATTTTAATTATTCATTTGTGTGTGTGAAGCGCCACTTTATGTTGAGCTACTTCTGTCTGTTTACTTCATATCTCATATTTTACTTAATATTGCCTGACTATCAGGAAGAAATAAATTACATTTGCCATAAGATCTGCTGACTGAATCACAGGCAATTTAAGATTTAAACTCTATAATCCTAGCCTTTGAACAATACCAAGGATTCATTCTGATGAAATAAAAATGATGGGAGGGAAGGGAAATCACATTGAGAGGTCATCCTGCGTTCTTCCCGGTCCTGCTTCTGTAGACTCATTTTGCCCAATCTGGTTGCCCTAGTACCCTGTGAAGTCACATCCTTCTGATCATTACATAGATAATTTTTTTTTTTTTTGAGACAAGGTCTCCCTTTTGTAGTTCAGGCTGGCCCTGAGCTCAGCCTTGAAGTCACAGCAATTCTCTTGCCTCTGCCTCCCAAGTGCTGGGATCACAGGCGTGAGCCACCACACCCAACACTGGTATTTGGTACTGAGTGATGGTGGGCATGAGTCTCCATGTCCAGTATTGTTGTATGTAGTTACTGGGGATTGAACCCAGGCCCTTGAGTTTGCAAGGCCCCGGAACCACTGAGATAAATCCCTGGCTCATTAGTAGATAATTTTAAAGTGATGTGGTACCATCAAGCCTTACTAGTTTTTGTAGAGACAAGTTAAGGAAATTTCAAGTAATTAATTGCAAAAACATAAAAATGGTGGTTTAACAATGAGGAAATGAGTCAAGTACTGAGCAAGGAGTGAAGGTGTGTATTCCTAAGAGATATATGAAGAGGTGAATTCCCTGGATCCCCTAAGATTTTTGGTTGTTGTCGAATGAGTACGTCCAAGAAAAATGAGAGAACAACACAGAAGATGGAAAAGGACAACGGAGAAGGGAAAGTGAAAGGAGAAATTATTCTATCTCAGTTTTTGGACTAGGTTTGTTCCTTTGCTTAATTGAATTCATTCCATGTGCCCTTCTTCATAATCCCCATTCAGTCGCTTAATGTTTGTTTTCTCCATTGTGTTCATATCCTGGCTGCACCTCTTCCAAGCCATAGATAATGACTCACAATGCTTTGTATCCTCAGTTTCTTCCTCTATAATAGAGGATAATACCAGTACTCCCCGTACCATATTAATACATGTACAAAGTGTAGACTATGGTAGGTGGGATGATACATGCCTATAAGTCCAACTCTATAGAGGCTAAAGCAGGATACAAGCTTGAGGGCAGTTTGGGCAACTTAGTGAGACTGTATTAAAGAATAAAAAATGAGAAGTGCTGGAAGTGGAGCTTGGTAGTAGAGCACTCCTGGGTTCAATCTGCAATACCCTCCCCTAAAAGGGATCAGGACACTGCCTGGCCCAGAGTTATCCCAGCAAGTGTGGGGTCTTAGTCACTTTGTCATCACTGAGATACAAAACCTGAGGAGATATTTTTGCTCAATTTGTAGAAGTTTCAGTTCACTGCTGTCTGGCTCAAAGGCAAGACAGCATGGTACAGGGGCATGGCAGAGGAAAACTGATTATTATAGGACTGACAGGTGGCAGGGACATTAAAGGGAAAGTGGTGGAGAGGGCGAAACCCTTGTGAGCTATTCCTTCAGTGACCTGCCTCTTTCAACCAAGTCTACCTTCCAACGTCATGTTTGACTAATGGTGGACTCGCTCACTGATGAATATTGTGTCCTGATGATCCAGTCATTTTTCAAGAGCCCTACTCATGAGCACATGAGGCTTTGCAGGGAGACATCTAAATATAAGCCATAATATTTGGCCCCCAAAAGACTCATGCACATTTCTATATGCAAAATACATTAAGTCCATCTCTAATTTGCCAAAGATCCTAATGGTTTCATCATTACTGAAAACTGTAAGTTCACAGTCTCCTCTGAGACTTAGGGTAGACTCTTAGCTATGAGCCCATGTAAATATCAACAAGAAGTTGAAAAGTAATACACGATGTTACAGGATAAACATTCACATTCCAAAATGGAAGAATAGGGGATAGAAACTAGTGGGACCAAGACAAGACCAAAACTCCACAGGACACATTAAATTTTGTAGCTCAGGGTCCAGCAGCCATGGAAAGCCATGCCAAGATGTGAACTCTAAAATGCTTGGGCAGCTTGCTCCTTTGGCATCGTTAGTGGTTGTAGCCCTTGTGGCTTCTCCCGTGGGCTGGCTTTACTTAACCCTTCTGGGTTTCCTCAGATGATGATCCACATTCCTGGCTTCTCCAGCTTCTCGGAGTCTCTGTTGCACTTTCAGCTTCACTCTTAGAGCTTCACAAACTGCCCTCTCAGGCACACTTTGTGGCCTCCCAGGTATCCTGTTGAGAGCTGGGTGGAATCCTGCAAGACACCATAACTTTTGCATTCTGCACCACGTGGGTGATCCCGATAGTTTGAGGAATAGTTTGGCTCTTGCATTGTGGCTGTGGGAGCCTCCAAATGACTACATGGCTGAGCATGGTGAATTGAATGCCAGGGAACTGATTCTGTAGGCAGCTCTTCTCCAGCAGAGTGCCCTGGACCTCTCTTCTCAAACTAGAGTCTTTCACTTCTGCAAAGTGAAGGTGAAGTCTGGCTCTTTCTTGTCATGCCATTTTTCTGATGGATTGGCTTCTTTTTTTTTTTTTTAAGGTTTTTTGAGAAAGGGTCTCGCTTTGTGGTTCAGGCTGGCCCTGAGCTCAGCCTCAAACTCACATCACAGCAATCCTCCTGCCTCTGCCTCCCAAGTGCTGGGATTACAGGTGTGAGCCACCATGCCCGGCACTGTGCTATGTGGTACTGGTTGCTGCTGGGTGTGAGTCTCCACGCCCAGTATTGTTAAGTGGTTACCAGAGATCGAACCCTGGTCCTTGTGCTTGCAAGACAGGTGCCGGAACCACTGAGCTATATCCCCGGCCCTCGATTGGCTTCTTTTTATACTAATCTTTTAACATTCAAACTTTGTTCTGCTGTAACTCTTCAGGCTTCCTGAAGAGCTTCCTCTTTGGCCAAACTCAAACTTTCAAATGGGCCTTTTGCTCTTGACTTTCACTATGAACTTGACTAAAAGCCCCCAACGATATGCATGCCACAGTCCCAACACTGGGCTGCCTTGATAATTCCTCCCCCCAGATTAATGAATCTGCTGCTCTTAATCTCAATCTCCTATAAAATCTAAACTTGGGCAAAACATAGATAAACTTTCCTCCAGATCACAACCCACACAACCTTATGTCTGACTGCCAGTGGAATCCACGCTGCCAGTTGGAACCTTCTAAACCTGGTCTTTAAAACCAGTTGCATAATTGTTAGCACTATAGTCCTCTGAGTTCGGACCAGAATTTCCCATCAAGTTTGGTTCACAGCATACTAGGGTTTCTCCAGAAGTCATCTCAAAAGCTGTCTGAACTTCTTTTGCAAACCACTTCCAAAGGCGTTTGAACCACATGATCAGGTAATGTCATAGCAACAACCTCACATTTCTGGTATCCAAATCTGTCTTAATCACTTTTCTTACTTCTGGAATAAAATACATGATACCTGCAACTTTAAGGAGGAAAAGGCTTAGTTTGGCTCACATTTCAGTCATACTTGGCTGCTCCAGTGCAGGGAGCATGGCGGAGGGCATGGCAGAGAAGAGTTGTTCATGGCCAGCTATAGAGTGCCATAATCTAATCACTGACCCAAAGCCCCACCAATAAGCTCATGAGGTTTTGGAAAGGACATCTAGATAGAAACCATAACACCAGGTGATTCTCACTGCTTATCTGTCTCACTTGACATTATGAGGTTTTTCCCACCTTGGAACACTCACCTGCCACTTGGTGTGTACCTGGATAAGGAGGTGTGCAGATGGCCAGAATATAGATGGATTTCCTAAGCCCAGTGTCTGCTGCTGAGTGCTCAGCTTTCTGTGGTGGTTAATTAGTTTCTTGAGGAAGGAGCCTCCATAGATGGTTTAGTGCTGGAGTGCTGGTCAGGGACAACAGTGAAGGTTATGTTGGGGAATGTGCTTTCCCTTACAGACTTTCAGCGCATCCCCTCCAGCCAAATCCAGCAGCATATCTCACTCTTGTCACAGAGCAACAGAGAACTGGTACCTGTCCAAATGCCTGTGTGTGGCCCAGAAGCTAGCATAAAGCCCTGTGAACGATGGAGTAAATGATTAGGATAGAAAAACTTTGGGCTCAGAGCATAGTTGCCAGGTAGGACTGATAACCATCCTGGAAATGCATGTGCAGGTGTAGGCCAAAACCAAACACCTGTGAGTTGATGAAAAGAGGAAGAACTCTTCACTGTTGGAAAGAGACTAGTTTCAAATCATAAATCAAGGCATAGTGAGTTATCGTGTTGAGGTCTGGATTAGAAAAATTAGATTGGGATCAACAGAATATTACATGGCCATTACTGACAAGCATCGCCTTCAGTGCTGGAGCTGTAGGAAACATAGAACTCACTTAGACCCTTTATTGCAAGAAGAGAAAGATGAGACATAAAAAGGTTAGTGATGCTAACCTTGAAACCATGTCTTAATCCCACCAAGCCCATTAGACTGTAAATGTAGACAGCCCGGAGCCGTTTTACAACGTCTCTGCTCCAGACTTCCTCATTCTGCATTTGATTCATGTCCAAGGATGGAAGTATAAATGTGCTTTCAGGATGTTGACTTCCGTAATTGATGTAAGCCTGCACACACATTCCAGCACATTTGGGAAACAGATTTCCCTTAATTTCTTCTGTAACACAGTCCTTAAACAATTTCTGATCAATAAAAATCCCTTGTTATCAGTGGTCTTGTCATTTCCATTTTTTTTACAGTTTTCAGAAAAGTATCCTAAAATGCTTATCTCCTCATGTATAAGGATTGTGTTTCTACTATTTCTGTTCAGATTGGCAAATTTTGCCAAAGCCATTTCCCTTTTTTAGTCAGGTATTTTAATATTGTTATTTTCTTATGAAATACTATGCCATCCATCAGCATTAATGTTACCATTTCCTCATTATCATATTTATGCCTTTCTTGTGTACATAGCTCCTTGACATTTTAAATCCTCTGGTCACTACTTTCTTACTCTGTACCTCTGTAATACCAAGGTTGTGGCCTCTTTCTTTCTTTCTTTCTTTCTTTCTTTCTTTCTTTCTTTCTTTCTTTCTTTCTTTCTTTTTTTTTTTCCACACTGATAAACCTTGATATATACTTTTAGCATTTGTACTGCTGTAAACATTTCATTTTGGAGTTTCTCTATTTCCTCCCATCTTGACTTTTCTTTTTCTTTCTCTCTCGCATTTGCCTGTGGTCAGATCCCTGGAATCTAGTTCTGTTTCATATATTTCTCCTTTACACTGCTCTTATAAGAAAAATCAATACAATTATCTTCTAGGTTAATCACAAGGTTTCAGTATTGGAGAAACCAGTAAGGCAACTCATCAGATACTTGCATCTCCTGCTGATATCTTTATTCCAACTTTGTTTATACAATCATCTCCTTGCATTTCCTAGACATGCAGAAAATTTTTCCTCACTTTGGGTCAGATCTCTTGCCGAGTACATAGTGCGTTCTCTCTCAGTAAGTACATATACTTTTCTATTTAACACTTCTAACCACTCTTTCTGTTTTCTTTTGATACAAAGGGCTCCTTTATCATTTCAGAAATTCACCTCTTTTAGGGGACATCCTTTTTAATTTGCATGATTAAACATTATAGCTTTGTATTTTTGTAACTAATTAGGAAGGTTATACAACCAAACCATAAAAATATTTTGTAATTTAGTCCTGTATTTCTTGAAAGAAGTGACCCTGTGAATAAGCCAAGGTTTTTGATGGAAGGACCGAAGAGCCTCATGTAAATTGCCTCGTTTTCCTCCCATCACTGTATTATATTATTGTTGCTGTGACAAATTACCACAAATTTAGCCTCAGCAGCACAGTTTATCACGTGAGAGCTTTACAGGCTGGAACTCCGCAGCGGGTCTCACTGGGCTTTGCTCCTTTTGTGGCCTCGAGGATGATTTCCTTGACGCCTCCTGTCCGAGGCTGCCTCTGTCCTTGGCTGGTGTTCCCTTTCCATCTTCAAAACAGCAACTGGAGGTCAAGCTCCTCTCACCCAATCTTTGGATCCCTAAGGCCTGTATAACTAGATGAATCCTACACGGACAATCCAGTCTAACCTCATTATTTAAAGTTTAATCAGTCCTGCAAAGCCACTTTTGCTATATGGACCTCTCTGGGTGTCCCTGTTCTGTTTATTATGGACACTAAAACTGTGGTCACTGGCAGACCCCGAGGTAATTCTCGAAGCTTGCTAATTCATCGAACCCATAGCTACTGAACATTTACTGTTAAAGGCTATTGTTTTAGACATTAGGAGAGTTGCCAGGAGAAATGGAAGTGATGTGTTATACATCACCTTTACCAGACAGAACCTTTGCATGTTTTGTTCAGCTTCTTCAATACTGCCTTAACAGTATCGTCTTTTCTCCTGTCCTGTGGGGATTAGTGCTATGCTTTGGAAGTGAGTTAAAGAGCATAGCGGGAAGTGAGATCTGCCAGTCCCCACGGAGCTGAAGAGGGCTGAGCAGTGGGGGAGGGCCTGACGGACGCCCCTCAGAGTTTAGCTGGCTAGTGTAGAAGCCTGATTCCAAGGGTGAAGGCAGGTGGGCATTGGCTGTCACTCTCCCTTCTCTGTCGTGTTGACTCCTGTGAGGCGAAGTTTGTCCTCACAGTATTCTGCAGAAGTTCTGCACCTACTGACATCTCTAGGTTGCTCCTTGGCTCATTGTGAAACAGTAGTCATTCTTGCTTTCTTTTTTTTATCCTTTCCCAAGCCCTGAGGGTGTCCTCAAATTATTAGCAACTCAATCATTTTGCTTCAAGCTCTGCTTTTTGGTAACTTAGATTAAGATAGCATCTAATTACACCTTCTCTAAATATCAGGAAATGAATGAGACAGTATCCCCAAATTCAGGAGTTATTTTCTGTTTAAAAACCTTAATATAATGGTGATTTTTAATTTCACATGTGAAATATAGGAGGGGGGATAGAGCTCTGTGGCAGAGTATGTTGTTAGCATGTGTGAGGCCCTGGGTTCAATTCTCCATACCAAAAGCAAAAGCAGATACCAAATAAAACAACAAAAAAAGAGAATAAAACAAATTACAAAATTAAAAGTGTCATAATCTACCTTCTTTTCCAGTGTTTTGCTCTTGTTCTCATGTCAAAGTTCATCTGTTTACTACTCACAGTGGATTTTTTTATGGAGGACGGAATCCTTTTATACTTCTTGCTATTATATAACTTCTGTAGACAGTGTACTTCTTTTGAAATTCTTCTTTTTCCCAGCAACAAAAGAATCCTCAGTTTGTAGTGAGGATTTGAGCTCTGGTCTGACTTACTGCTTGTATGAAGTGCATGGATTGTTCTCTGGAAGGTGAGGAAACTATTCAGAAGAATTAACTAGTATAAGAAATACAAAAATAATGGAAAAAATTTTGCTTAGTGTCAAAGTTTTATAAGGTTTTCCTTACATAGCCTGCCCCAGTTTCTACAAATGTCACATTTCACTGACTCATTTTGACAATCAGCTTATACTTAGAGTTTGTTCTCTTGCTAACCAGGTTATAAGGGGTTCTGGCAGGTTATATCTTAGCCTTTCAGAGTTTCTCGCAGAGAGCAACAGAATACTATATATAGGAGAGGCCATATAATGGTTGATAATGGTTGATTTATTGTTGGAAATGGCTGGCAATGATTACTTGCATAGTAAATTCTGAATCTAACTGAGAAATCTTTAAAGTACTTTCTTTTTCTGCATAATGAACAGAGAAGAGGCAGGCTGATTTTGGCCTTTTTTCTGTTCAGTTCTTTCTAAAGGTCCCCCACACAGGACCAAATGAGGGATCATGGCTAGTAACAGCATATCCAGGAGACAACTCAGGTACGTGTTCAGATGTGCTTATATCTAGTGGAATGTGAGAGCAGAAGTCATATGCGTTGCTTGAGGGCTGGAGAGGTTCTCTGTCCTGGGTTACCTTAGACAAATCCTCCAGGGGATTTGATCCTTTGCTTTAAAAAGTCAGCTTTGTTGCCTGAAGAACCAAGCAAGATGTATATTTACACTTTTATTTCTCAGAGATGGCAATTCAAATTATGTTTTTCTTAAGTGATATTTACCTTGCTTAAAGCATGCATCTTAAAGCAGATAATTTTCTTCTAGCCAGAGTGGGATTGACAGTTTTAAAAATAGTCAAATCAGACTATGGTGCATATCAAGTTATAAAAATAGAAGTCAGGTCTATGTTTGACAGGCTCCAAAGATAGTATTTGGTATGATTAGCTTATATGATGCTGCAGGTCTCTTCAATATTAATGAACCACTAATGTCAATGTGAGAAGTTAAACCAAGAACATAGAAACCTTTTAATATAACCTCTCAGGCAGCAGAAGATTTACATTTGGGATTTTACAATAACAGAGCTGTAATCATGAATAAGTGTATGGTAAGATGCATCCACTTCACAAAATATAGTGTTCTATGAATACTTTGGGAAGAAAGATCTTTAAAAATGAAGCATTGTTACTTTTCCTGAATATTCTGCTTGGTCAAATAGATGGAAATGCCCCTATTATACTGTAAGGTATTTGATAACTTCTATATTGAATGTCCAAGTCCAGCCAAACCACCACTTCCTACACTGAATGAAAATATCCTTCTAAACCATGTAGTGGAGGATGGGTTCAGATTTTAATATGAATTCACTGCTGATGGACAGTCAAAATGAATGACTTTTTAAAAATGTTTGTTTCTCTTACTCCCACCCTTGTACATACATCAGGATTGTTTGCAGGCCTCCATCAGAAGTTGTTTCAGGACCTTCTCTTTGATTTGACTGAATACCTAGTACAAATCTGAGGAAGGAGGGATGGGGCAGGGCTGTAGGCTGCGAGGTGCCCCCTGAGTCCCTCCCTCCTAACATCGTTTTGTACTGAAATGTACCATTGTCCGTCTCTTCTCCATTGGGCTAAAAATGTTCAACTGTTGAATAAATGAATGAATATTGGCCCAAGTTCTCCTTGTAAGAGTTTTTAGTTTCTAGAAGTCCTTGTCTTTGCTATGATAACATGTAAAAAGGAAAATTACATATGCTTTTGCCAAAGTTTAGAAGTAGTGGTAAGTATATTGAGAACTTTCAGGAGGAAGAAAATAATATTTATCTAAAAATGTATCTAAAAATATTTATCTAAAATAGTGCTGCCAGCGCCGTTATTTCTATAGTCAATTATATCTTTTTTTTTTTGAGATGGTCTTGCTTGTAGTTCAGGCTGGCCCTGAGCTCATTATGTAGCTCAGGTGGGCTTCAAACTCACAGCAATCCTCCTGCCTCTGCCTCCTGAGTTGCTGGGATTATAGGCAGGAGCCACCACTTCCGGCACTGTGGTATCTGGCTCTGATTGCTGCTGAGTGTGAGTCTCCACGACCGGCATTGTTGTATGTGGCTACCCAGATCGAACCGGGCCCTTGCCATTGCAAGGCAGGCGCTGAAACCACTGAGCTAAATCCCTGGCCCTACAGTGAATTAAATTTTGCCATTTAGTTGAGGATTTACTTTAGTTCATGTGCTTTATACATAGCATATGACAAGGTCTAAAAACTTCCAACATTGTAAGACTTTTTTCCTCATTATTTTTTGCATTTTTTCTCTTTTATTATTAGTGCCTACTAATTTTGCAGAACATTATATTTTCATATATATGATCTCCAGTTTCTGAGCAGTTGTTTTCCAGTTCTCAATTCAAATTCTTATATGACAGGTATTGTGAAATAGGGAGAAAATGTTCAAAAGAAAAGGGAAAGGGCGGGTAAGGGAGAGTAAAGAAGGAAAAGAAAAAATTGATGGTTAAAAAAAGAGAAATGGGCCAGGAATTTAGCTCTGTGGTTCCAGTGCCTGCCTTGCAAGTGCAAGTGCCCAGGTTTGATCCCCGGTAACCACATACCACAGTGCCAGGGGTGTGGTAGCTCACGCCCGTAATCCCAGCACTCCGGAGGCAGAGGCAGGAAGATTGCTGTGATGTGAGTTTGAGGCTGAGCTCAGGGCCAGCCTGAACTACAAAGTGAGACCCTGTCCCAAAAAACAAAAAAACAAAAAACAAAAAAAACAAAAAACAAAAGGAACAGAATATAGGCACAGTTATTTTGTGGTGAGATTGCGATGGTCCTTGCCACTGGCTTTCTTTACAGCTACACAGATTATAATTAAATCAGGAGTAAGCAAGAAGGCACAGTAAAGGCCGACAGTGACCAGAACCCCTCGAAAAGTTTTTAACTGATTTTGTTGATGCATTTTATACACAAATTATGATCACATACAACATTCAGGGGTACATCTGGGTATTATCTTTTCCCTTCTAAATTCTTACAACCCTGAGCAGAATTCTCGTCTCAGCTGGTCTTGGTGGTTTGCCGTTGGAACACATGATGGAGATTGTCATGGGGAAGGAAGGATCTGAGCCCTCGACAGTTGCACTCTTGCAAGACTAGACGTGCTGCACATGTTCACTCCCCACACAGGGCACTGAGGGAGAAGAATCCTCCTCTCCCAGATCCATGCATTCTCCTGGCATTGAGATCTCTGACTATAGATGCTGCACGATGGCGCATAGCATCCTGTCTTTTGGAGTGCTGTCTCTGAGCTGTCTCAAGTTTTGCCCTTAGAAAGCCATTCTTGTATGCTGAGTGGCTTGTGGCTTGTGGCTTCTGGGTGGTCCAGTGTGTGATACAACTGTGGTCATGGCCACCTCCATCCTCTACACTGTGTAGGAGGTAGTGTGTATGCAGTAGTAGTCAGCACTCACCTATCTTTCCACATCCAGTTTCTGCTCAAAACCTTAGTCGAAGTTGAATACTGCAAGAAGTTAAAATTGCAAATACAATCACACAGGTTGGCAAGCTTAATTAAATTGTGACTAACGGTTTGGAAATTTCATATTTTTAAATGTAGAAGTACTGCACATGCTATTATCATGGAGAGAGTGATACTAAAAGATGAGAAAAGACTGAGAGACTTTTCCTGAGTGGCTGCTAATCCTGAGTCTCCACTGTAGCTAGGTCCTGCTCTCCTAGGTACAAGAGGGAGGCACAAATCAGGGAGGTGTGAGTAGCCATCAGGGCTGGGAGCTGGGTCTCAGGCAGTGGACTCTCGACAATAAATGTCACTGAAAGCAAGAGGGATTTGTGAACCATTTTAAACCTCTCTCTTCTCACTCGCTCTAACAGGAGCCTTCTGGGCTTTTGGAGGAAGAAAGCTTCTGGTTTGAGGAATCTGCCATAAGGGACCCTGCTAAGGACCTTATGAAAAGACACAGTTGGATCAGGCAGCCTGCTGACAGCTGAGATTTGAATTTCAAATGCAGGGACTTCTGAAAGAAAAACAGTCTCAGTGCAACATAAATTGCTTCCAAACACTCAAAGACACAGCAGAAAGGGTAACAGAAAACCACACGCAGCAAAATAATTTTGATAAACTGTTAGGAAATCTGTTCTCTTTTTCTGCATCTCTCTCCCCTCCCTCCACTCCAAGTAACCAAAAGAAGCAGTGAAATTAATTGAAACCATGGTAGGGGATTCTGGAAACTCCAAGGAGAGGAGCAGATTTGGAAACTGGATGCATGATTTGAATCAACAGACTCCACTGGGGAAATAACACCGAGAGAGAAGGAGCGTTCGGCAGCAGTCAGCTGGGGTGTGTTTAACCTGCTCAGGGAAGCCGCATCCTGTCAGGCAGTTTTCTCTCTCTTCCTGAACATCTGTGAAGATATGCGCATGTGCACGGTATTTAATCACCACACGTTTGTCATAAAGCACTTGGCTGTAGATTCCAGACCCCTCAATAGAAAGAAACTTGATTTTACACCTGGAGGAGGAGCCTGCGGGCCCAGTGGTCGGGTAGGAGAGAAGCCGAGTGGGTGTTTATCACGTGCCCAGAATCCCCCGGAAGGGTCGCTCTTTTCTTGTGAGCCACGTCTGAGGCACCAGCTGAGGAGAATCAGAGGGCAGGCTGTAGAATAAATTTGAAATGAGGAGGTGGGGCCCTGTGTTTTCCCTGAGTTTAATGTATCCCTACTGGTGACCCAGGCAAAGAGCACGTGTTGGCTTCCTGCCTTTCCGGCTGCAGACGTATTATTCTGCCAGTGGGAAATAAGGTTCCTGCAGTCCTATTATGGGAAGCCAAATTGCTTCATTCCCCAGAAGCCAGAGGATTTCACTAGCTAGCAGTGGGGACCCCATACAAAGCTGTAATTTGCAATCTGAATCTAATTTCAAGCCTTATCTAAAAAAAAGAAGAAAACTAATATATCAAAGGAACTCCTACACTACCAGCTAGCTTCTTCTCAAATTCTTTAGAATTTATTGGTAATCGATTTCTTGAAGAAAATTAGTCATCTTGTAATCACTGTTGCATGTATGCTTTTATTTTGTGAATACTAACTTTGATAAATACAAAGGAAGAACCATTGCACTTATTAAATAATGTATCACGTTATCCAAAAGAATGAGTACCTTTCAGACATGACCAGCTTAAGAAAACAATTTTGCTTTTTAATACAAATGGAAAATTTATGTGAATTCAGCCTTGTCATCGACAAGCTAGAGAGCACTCTAGCAATATGAGATTGAGTTTGGAGGCCATTGTGCCAGTGGGTGGAGAGATGTGTGTGCCAGAGGTCACACACATCGAAGCTTTGGCTCTGCTCACCTGAGCCTACCCTTTGAAAATCTGAGTTAATGAGCAGTGTAGTCTTCAGCCTCCCTACCCTAACAAGCTCACAACTGAGGAAAAGAGCAAGGGAATTCACAGCCTCCCATCACTTGAAAGGCGCTCTGTAGCCGAGACAAGAAAAGGACAGCATTAGCCAAGTGAACACCTCGTGCAGTAGGGTAAGCAAGAAGTGCAGGTGCGGGGTGAGGCTCCTGAAGGACAGACACAGCCTCTGTCAAAATCCCTTCTCTTCAGTGTCGCCATGTCCTGTTAGATTTCTAGAACTCTTAGAAAATGATAAGAATTCGCCAAGTTGTCTTTTTCGAACCCCTGACTTTTTCTCAGTCTCTACTGAAATAGAAGCTAAAAAGCTAAGAAATGATCATAAATTGGACAGACGGGGAGGAATCAAGTCTGAGTAATTTACCAGCTGTTACCAGGTTCTGGGTAACTGAAGCCTGAAGGACACTTTCCATGGGAGAGGTATTGTGACTGGAAGGTTGGAGGATTTTCTTTAGAAAAGTGTGAAATTGGTATTATGAAGGAAAGTGTACAGTCATTCAGAGTGAGGAATAGTGAGTTATCCTGAATTTTCAAAGGCTGCGGCTACGTGGGCGACCAGGACTTGTCCCATCTCATTCACTCTGACTTTTCCTAGATCTTTTCTGTTCTCATCACTATGGAGAAGCTGTTGGGGAGCCCAGCTATTCAGTTTGTGGGCCAGGTGCAAGATGGGAAGAGGGGTCAGTAAGGAGCAAAAGCCCTTCACAGTGGTGACAGTCCAGGCAGGTCAGGGTACTCCCGAGCAGAGCCCTCGGTACTGCACAGGCGATGCGCTCACCAAGCCTGCCATCCTGCACAAGGTACAGACAATGAGGGAGACAGGACACTTTTATTAGTGGTGGACTCTGCGCAGTGCTGTGCGTCCTGGGGCTTTCGGTGTCACGTACTTGGTGGCTGTTTTGCTGTATCCTATTCAAAACAGAGTGGAATGAGAACTCAGTCTTTCCTTTGGTGTATTTGATTGAAAGCCATCTGTCTTGTTCTCATCAGTGGCAGTTCAGCAAGCTTGCTTTTGGTATTTCAGCTCACTGCTATTCATGTTGTATGACTTGGAGGATCGCTGTCAAGGAGCTGTGGGTGAGAAGTGTCTTGTAGGCTTTAAGCCACTTGCTGGGTCCTGGGTCTAGACATCTGGGTCTCAGTCTAGCTACAGGATACCTGTCAGCCCTGGCTGCCGCCCATCCTGAGACTGGGGGGAGGTTGGCAAAACATGTGGGATGGAAGTCCCTGTACTATCCCCTCACTGGAATAGCTAGGCACACTGTGGAAATAGTTCTCAGACTAAATAATTTCCAAACTGAAGTTCTGCCTGGTTGGATTTTAAGAAGGCTTCCATGGTTCTGAGACAGGAGAGAAAATATCACTAGGCTTGGGGTCAGACTTAGGAAATCAAGGTACAAAGAGATGATGCACTAAGTTGATCACGGTAAATATAGAGTGCTTTTAGAAATCATAGGATAACTCGTGGCATAGAAAAGGCCTCTGTAATCTTATCAGCCTTATAATAGATGTACTGGTGGTAAAACACAACTATTTAGCTGGCTCAAAATGTGCCACCCTAGAGCAGAGCCAGGAAGCTGGCTGTGATGCGTGTTGGGCCCTGGCACTCTCTGGAAAAGGACAGGTGACTTCAGTGCCACCTGGTGAGCTGCTGAGACACAGGTAGCTATTAAATGCCACACAGCAAAGGCTGTTGGCAACTTTTCTGTTTGTTTAGTGTCTGTTCCTGGGTAGATGAGCAATGATGACAGTGGATGATGGCACTCAGGAGGATTAAGAGGAATGGAAAGTGGCTGCTCATTTGTTTGAAGTCAGTTGCCACTTCTGAATAGGTCACTTGGTATTTACCCTCAGAAAACTGCTTTGCATGATGGTAATGACTGATGTCCAGAAGAACAAAGTTCTGTACAAAAAATACTTCATTCATTTCCTATTGGAAATCCAATAGGACTGGAACAATAGTAGCCCAGGGCTGCACTTGAGAACACCCTGGATTTTGTAATGTTCACCTCAGGGCACTTAGACACTGGCTGCCCCGAGTTTGAGAATAGCTGTTGTTCTCAGACACTGATTTCACAGTCCCAGTTGAGAGACGGATTTGAAGGGGGCTGTGCAAGGAACAGCGAAGTGGATGTGCCCAGGGCACCCTGGAGCCCCTTGGGGCCCCCCTAGCTTCCCGCAGCCTTGGGCAGACCCAGCTGCCTTGGCTCACCCTCACCCACCTGAGCACCCCTGGGTCTTTGAGGTGCCCCCCTCTCTTGTCTTCTCCCTCCCACTCTTCCTTCTCTTCCTCTTCTTTCTCTTCCTCTTTCTTTTTCCTCACTTTTTTTTTTAAACAGAGTTTCCTGTGTAGTTTATGCTACTTTGAATTCATTATATAGCTCAGGCAGGCCTTGAATTCATAGCGATCCACCTGCCGCAGCTTCCTGAGTGCTGCTGATCACAGGCTGGTGCCTCCACACTGGGCTCTTTGACTTTTCTTCCTTGCGTTCCTCTTTGCGCTTAGCCATTCACCTCTTCCTCCTCAGTGGACAGTTTCCTGCCCTCTCGGTGATGTCCTAACTTGGACCCCCTCACTCTGGCCTCCCAGACTGACCTGCTGGACATAAGCATCTTTCTGCGCTGCCATTGCAGTCCTGGTCACTCGCGTCGAAGCCTCAGGTCCTCTCCGGCTGTTCCGCTCTCTCTCTTATCCCGTCGTTTCCAGTCTGTGCCCTCACGGCTGCTTTGCTAGTGCAGCTGCGCCAGCTCCCCCAGCCCAGTCCCACCCTTCACTCGTTGCTGATGTTTTCTCGGGGGACAGTTAGAACCTCACACATGCGCCTCCTTCAGACAGCGCAGTATCCCTCAGCACCACATCACTTTCCACAGGCTCATTTTCGCAGCATTCCAGCATATTATGCAGCGACTCCTTGCTTCCCCTTTGGTTGGGTGGAACTTGGGGTGGGGGGCATTGTACAGCCTTTGCAGTGTCGCTGAGACTCTGCTTCCTTATAGACTGACAGGTGTCCCAGAGAGGGGTTAATGGGAAAGGACATGTAGCGAGGTGAGCGGCTAAAGACACGGACAAGTGCGGGGTGGCGACATAGGCTTCGTCCACGTGCGGGCAGTCTGGGAAGCCCTGGGGAGGAGCTGCTCCGGAGTCTGACTTCGCAGACATCCCTCAGCACTGTTCCTGAACACGCAGATCTTACAGCCATCATCATTAGTGGACTGACAGTTTCTGCCTTTCTTGCAAAAGAGACAGGCAGGGCTCCAGCATACCAACTCCTACATGCTTTCTCTAGGTCTATTACCTCTTCCTTTGCATTCCCATTTTATATCATCTTTTAGAAAAAGCTCATTTGAAGGCAGTTTTCTCCACATTCCCTTGTCTCAGAAGTAGATCTGATCATTTGGGGACATGAGAGGAAGGAAGGAAATCCAATAGGCAAAATGAAGGAGAGGATATTGGACAAAGTGGTCCTGTGATAAATACAGATGAAAATCGCTTCCCTAATTTTTTTCTGGCTGTATTATTTGCCGGACCATTTGCGGGGGGGGGGGGGGGGAAGAACAATGGGGTAACTGAGCCGAGGGGCGAGGATGAGAAATAAATAAAGACAGGATAGCGGGACTTGGAATGACTCATCAGTCAATACTGAGTGAGCACTGCGTTTATTTATCAGCCTCCTTTTATACATTTCTTAAGTATCGCTTAAGTGCCAGCTAGTTTTGCACAGAAGTTTAAAAAGTGAAAAAAGGAAGAATCATTGTGAATACATTCAATGGTTAATATATCGTTCTTCAATCGTCTCTTTCAAATTACTCCTAGTTCTCTATTATCTACTTAATGGACAGCTACTTCCTTGGCTTGTCTATCTCAAGGTTAACCATAAAGAACTGGTGGGCGGGGTGTGCGGCAATTGTCTCAATGTACATCTGCCACAAAGGTAACGTGCAGAGGTTACTCTAAGTAGTTTTTTCTCCTGAAGGCAGTAATTATCCTTGAGGAGGGTAAACAATGTTGGGCTCTGATCCAGAAACCAGGCTGACCTCTCTGGCACTGTAGGAAACAGCTCCCCACAATCACTAGAGATATGACAATGCACGTTCACATAACCCCTCAAGCACTAGTGTGGGTGATGTGCCCTAGTATGTCTGGCTTATATTTATGAGGAGGTTCGAGTCCGCGTTTTGCCCTGACACGGCCTTGTGAACATGCGCAGTCATACATACGCGCATTGCTTACCAGAGGAAGAAGGCGAATGAGACCACGCTAAAGCTCGTGTGAAAATCGCTTGATAAACAGTGGTGCCTCAGTTCACAGAGAATTTGGTCCTAAACAGAAGCATTTGGTAAAATAATACTTTCGTTTGCCAACTCTGCATCAGGTAGAGTTTTTTATTCAGAGTTGGGGGCTAGGTGGTGGCTAGGTCTGTGGTCAGCTTTCCCACACAAACACAAACCGGGCCATCGTTTCCAAAATCATAGAATTGAGCTTGTGAACTGAGGTACCGCTGTATATATATATTTAAATGAGAGAATGAACATTCTTAGTTTAATTGTATTTTGCTGGAGTAAAATTAAAAGCAAAAACAATACACACATGTAAAAATAAGTACAAAATGCTGTTAATTTAGGAGAGCTTGTTTTGGTATAGTTTGACTTTAATGGCATGGAAAAAATTTTGTGACTTTGAAAAGTCACACATTTATTTTAAAAGTTAAAATATTATGATTAACTAAAATTTCACTGAAGAGATTTCAGATTTAATCATTTTAACATCTTAGAATATTTTCAAGATTAAGAACATCAAAGTAATGCATAATTATCTAGTCTTTTAACCAAGTAAAATTAGTTTATTGAGTCTCCTGCTGACATTAGAAGTAAATTAAGAATATTGTTAAATTGGTTTATAAATGGCTAAACAGTGGCAGGGAATGTCGGGTGAGGTTCCCAGGGTAGTCGTCAAGTCAGGAGAAATTGGAAGCTGTGGATTTTAATTTACTTTTCTGTGGTTCTAATGATTATCAAGCTGTGTCTTCACAGCACACTAGCTAAGCACACCTGTGGTTGGCCTTCACTGCATACAAAAATTTACAAAATCTCTTACTCCTTTGAGAATTTTTTCCTCTGATTAACTTGTCCAAGTATTAAGAAGAGCACAAATTAACATATTTTACATGCAAAATAATGAAAAATTTTGAAAATTATCTTGGCATATACAATTTTTAACAATAGCTTCTATAGTGAGAATAGAAAATATCAATTGGTATGGAGGTGGTGAAATTCATCACAGAAATCAGAGAAATTGACTTGCCATCTTTTGCTTCCTCCAAACTCCAGATATCAGCAGCATGTGCTTTCCACACTGGCTTCCAGTATTTTTTTTTTTTCTGCTTTTCTACCTAAACAATATGATGTGATTTTTTTTATTCAGAATTGGGGGCTAGGTGGTGGCAGCCAGGAAAGTGGCTGTGCTGCCTTAAGGTTCTGGAGTTCAGAACATCTGGGAAAAGAGGAAGAGGTCTCCGCCGGCCGGCCACCCCTTGTGTTCCAGAGACACCACAGGATGTCTCGAAGGAGAGGAAGTGGAATATATCTCATCCACCTTTGATTTCCAGTGTATTTAAACTTCCAGCTTCACACAGTTCAGATCAAAAATACAGAAATTTTCAGGGTCGGTTACCCTCCTGTATTTTTACAAAGGTAGGTTTCTCTTTACAATTCACAAGGTTTATCTTTATACTTAAATTGTGTTTAGCAGAATTGGAAGGCCTTTGAATATCTAAATACTTTGGAATAAAGATCCACGACAAAAAAAGATGACATCCTTTTTTGAGTAACATTATAAGGCTGTTTCTGAAGTATGTAGTTCTGTGCTATCTATGAATTATATTTATCTCTGATGCACTTTTTCAAAACAAGGTTATTTGTCATAACTTTTTTTATTAGTACACATTTGCCATATATGATAATCACTTCATCATTGAAGTGTATCTTAATTCCTTTTGCCCATTCAATCTTTCACATTTTTCCCTTCCATCCTTCTTTCTCTCCCTATTTTTCCATTCTTTAAAAAAATCTGTTGTTCTTTCCTTCCTTTCTCCCTTCCCCATAATTATTTTATTATACTAAATGAGGTACAATGTCTGCTTTTCTCATTATGTGTAGCACTGTTGTAAATATGGTAGGCATTTTAAAAATAGGAACCTTGCATGATTTTGCAGTAGAATCTCAAAGAAGACATCTTCACTGTGACCCTTTGCTTAAAGGCTTAATTTCACAGAGATCAAGAGAGTACTCTGACTTAAATATTTTTTCTTTCCCCAGGAGGCAGCATAATGTGCTATGAAACCAGGCAAACTAAATCTTCCAAGATGTCAGACCTTTACAGATCAAATGAAAAAGCTGCTAAGACTATTTCTTCTAGATCTCCTTGAGAACTCAGAAGAGGACCGGTGTGTGGTCACCCTCACTCTTTAGAGTGTGATGCATCTGTGTCACACCCTGTCCCCTTTTGGCTCATAGGCACAATGGCAGTGATGTACTTGTGAGATTAATTGTCTCAACTCTGGACTAAGAAACCCATGAGAGTAGAGATGGTGGTCTGTGTTACCCGAGATGAATCTCTACCTTCTATCCTAGTGTCAGGGAACTAAATACACCATAAATATTCTTTGGATAAATGAACATACAAGTACATCAGTATATAGTTATGCATCACTTGATGAAGTGTTTTGAGAAATGTGTTGTTAGGTGATTTCTTTACTGTGGGAATGTTATAGTATGTACTTATGCAAAACTAGATCATGTAAGCTGTTGCACACAGGCTGTGGTTTCTACTGGAGCATGTGATGCGGTTCATTGTTCACTGAGGCATTGTTATGTGGTAGTGTGATATGAGGGTACATGTCCACATGTCCCCCAAAGCTTCATGCACTCATAGGCGGGGCTTTGGGGAGGTGATCAGATTATGGAGTATGATGCTTATTGGGGATTAGTCAACCTGACTGCTTCCCGGCTGCCAGCCCACAAGCAAGCGTCCTCTGTGAAGCCCATCTGCCATGATGCCCAGCTGTGGAGCCTGCTGACTGTGGGATGAAACTTTCATAAACTGTGAACCAAAGTAACCTTTCTTCTTTTAACTTGGAAGTGTCAGTGACAAGGAAAGGAACTAAGATGTGTGGCATGTGATTGTAAATATGGGCTGGCTGTTGTATGCCAGGTAGTAATCCCTGTAATGGAGAAAACTTGCAGTGATCATTAGAACTGGTACAAATGTAGGATGTGTAGCAAGTTCCAGGACAAAATTGGCTTCCTGGTTGATTTGAGATCTCATCTGGGAGCCAGTTGGCAAGGTTAGTGATTTCCAGCTGTTGATTTTTCTTAGGTGGTAATTTGATTTTTTTTTTTTTTTTTGAGACAGGCTCTCACTTTGTAGTTCAGGCTGGTCCTGAGCTCGCTATGTAGCCCAGACGAGTCTGCCACTCACAGCAATCCTCCTGCCTCTGCCTCCCAAGTGCTGAGATTACAGGCGTGAGGTACCACACCTAGCACTGTGGTATGTGGTTACCATGGATGGAATTTAGGACCTTGCACTTGCGAGGCAGGTGCCAGAACCACTGAGCTAAATCCCTGGCCCCTAGTACTGTTTTAAATAATGGTGAGAATAGCTGAGCAGTCCATAAGCCCTTTGTCCTGCTACTTGTTGAGGGGAAATAGATAAGAAGCTGAAAACCTAACTTTCATCTTGGTAGATGTATGGAATTGAAGAGCTCACTCTTTTCCTCTCATCTTGACCCTTTAATAAAAAGATAATTTGGAAATGTTCCTATAGACAAAAGGACAGTTATAACATCCTTCTTCTAGGAAAGAGAATCTTATTTGTTTTATTGTAGAAATAATGTCCTTAGGAATAAATATTAAGACTTATCAGTGATATAAAATTATTAATAAAGAAAAAATATGGGCTGGGGATGTAGCTCAGCAGCATCGCACCTGTCTGGAGAGTGCAAGGTCTTGAGTTCAATCCCCGTTACTAGAAAAAAAAATAAAGAAAAAGTAAAGAAAGTTGCAAGTAGCACTAAATATTCTAACTCATATGTAAAATGAAGTCTTTATTTTTAAAAAATGGCTTAGAAAGTTCATGGCATAGTAGATTTAAAACATCCTTATAAATCACATGTTTAATAATTTGATGATTTCTAACTTGGGATATTTGATTAATTACCTGTGTGACTTGGGTGTCTGGGACATATACCAGCATGATTTCAGAGAACTTAAAAATTGAGTATTGGAAAATGCTATAACTATACCTCTAGTATTTACATGTAAAATCTGTAACATAATCCACCTTATTATGTCATTGTATGTGCAATTTATTGCTACTCAGCCCACCTTGCTTTTTTATTCTGTTTCCTTTTATAAGACTGGAAACCTCATGAGGCTTCTACCCCCTGGAATTTGGCGAGATTTGCTCCCAAAATAAAGGGTGAGGGGAACCCTTGGCCACTCTGCCCCACAGCAGTGCCAGCTGTTCACCGGTGACAGATCCAATCACATCAACAGGCTTGGACTCTGGTCCCACAAAGTCAACAAGTATGTAGCCAGCGCCGGGAGACAGGGCCAGTTTCTGCAGCAGCAGCAGGTCCTGCCGGGCCCTGGCAGGCTCAGGAGGAGCGGCAGGGCTAGGCCTGGGTCTCCTCACTTCCCATTTTCCACCATTAGCTCTTTTGCCACATTTGCAGCCAATTTCTTGTTATAGTTCCATCTCAACACTTTTCTTACCAATGTGGGTTTGAAACAGCCTGAGAGCTTTCTGTTCTCCTGCCTGGAAACTCATTTTCACGTAATCAGACTTGTAGATAAGGGCCTGGGTTATAATGAGGTTGACTAAGTTATGTTAGAGAAGACAGAAAAATATTTTCATAAGCTTGGCAGATAGAACGGAGGTGTGGTGAAGCTGTGCTTGTCAGGAATTCCTGCCAGGAAGGAGTTCTTTTCAGCTGGCCCAGTGTAAGGTAAACTGGTTCCGCAGAGGCAGTTTCCGTGTCTCCGCGGGGCAGCTCTGCTGTTTCCCATTTGACACTTGTTCGGTCACCCACGGAGGCTGTTCCATGTGAGTCCTCTGACCAGATGACAGCCTGCACCCCATGAAACTGAGAAACAGACTGTACCGTCGTTTAATTAACGTGGTGAGGGTTCCACTGCCTGGTTGTCTTGCTAGATGCCTGTTTTTAAGGCTTGACTCTCTAATACGGAACCTACGCCTTTTCCCTGTAACACGGGCACTTGAGGCATCTGCAGATACTTTTCAACCAACTGTTCATGCTTTAGTGGAAGCCACAGTGTTGCACCAGCAGAACTAGCTTTGAGCTTCCCCTGGTGAGCTCAGAGCCGAGGGATCCTTGGGTGGGTGGCTGTCGATGAAGGGTGTGTGTGGCACCCTTCTCTTAACTGTTTGTTTATTCTTGCATTTCACAAATGTTTATTGATCATCCCATGTCGCAGGTGCACGGGCACTAAGAAGACAGCAACATGACACATCCTATGAGAGCGCAGCTGCTCTGTTTTCCCAGTTTCCTCCCCTCAGCAGGCGGAAGCAGAGCATTTCAGTCCCTTTGTCCTGCTGTACCTGCCTGTGGCACTGCCCCGGGGGCCGCGGAGTTCACACACCTCTTCCTTTCTGTCCCTCAGGTCTGGAGCTTCTAGGTGCTTCTTTGTATTTTTCAGATTTACAGCTTTTTGTCCTGAGCTTCCAGATCTATTTTGTATTTTCATTGTATTTAAGATTATATGGATTTCTGTCTAATGAGATTTTAAGCCCCCAAATCATAGTCCTCATAATTTACACCTTACTTTTATATTTTCCCTGCCTGTCATAACAACATTTCTCACAAAGCTGTGGTGACCACATTCTCTTTATTAATAAAGCTATTCTAATAAAGAAGTTTGAGATGATAATGTACTGCTTAATCAGAGAATCTTTATCAAAAGACATATCCCAGTTTAAAAACAATGACCAGTGTAACCGTTGTGTCTGCTGGAAACTCAGCTGTTTGCCTTAGCACCAATTGGGAGCACATTCTTAGATTCAGCACAGGATGGCCAAGCAGGACCCAGATAAATGTCAGTGGCGGTGACAACATATATTCAAAACTTCCCTAAATAGTCTTTAAAATAGTAAAAGAATGAAATAAAATCAAACTGCTTATGGGAACATTTATAGGACATTACTCATTTTCTGCATTACAATAAATGCCCCTTCTAAAATTGGGCCATGGTTATGGATTTTTTTTTTAGACAGGGTCTCGCTTTTAGTTCAGGCTGGCCCTGAGCTCAGCCTCCAACTCACATCACAGCAATCCTCCTGCCTCTGCCTCCTGGGTGCTGGGATTACAGGCATGAGCCACCACACCGGAAACTGTGGTGTGTGGTACTGGCTGCTACTGGGTCCACACCCAGTATGTATGTAGTTACCGGGGAATTGAACCCAGGCCCTTGACTGTGTTCCTGTATACAGATTTGGACTTTCAGGCCACTACAGAAAAGGCTTGCCACCAGGAATTGTGTGGGGAGTGGGCTTGGACTTGGGTTTAAGGGGTGTGAGGGGATCGATGCGCTGCTGCTGTCTTGGGACTTGGGTCAGCCCGGAGGCTGCTTCTCAGAACTACCGTCCTTGGGAGGCAGGGAAGCGTTCGCTCCTCCCTCGGGTAGGTGTGAGGTGTGGTGGGTACCGAGCAGCACAGGGGCTCACCAGTGAACAGGGTTTGTTAAACCCAAGCTGCAGAGCGTCGGGGATGAGGCCGGGCAGGCTGCGAGGCCCTGCTCGAGGATCCGTGCACAGAACCAGCACTTAGTTGACAAAAGAACTAGATAAACTCAGACAAATTATTCCAAGGAAAATGATCCTACTTGAAGATTACATGCCTTCATTGACTGCTAAAACTGTCTTTCCACATTTGGTATAAAGATGAGTTTCAGAATTAAAGAGATCATTTGAGTTACTTAATTAAATATAATAAATCCCTTGTTTTAATAGTGGGTGGGAAGATTAATTCTGTGTTCTTTAATCCAGGCTCCTTTGGAACTTAGCCCTGGGGCTCTTTATTCTTATATTTATAAATTAGGAACTCAGTGAATCTACTGTCTTGCTGATTGTGGGTGCATAACGCACTTAGGCCTACTTGCTCTTCACAGAGACTCTTGGTAACAATTAGGATGGGAAAAGGAATGTCCTTTGTCACGGTCTATATCTTCGCACTCTTGTTCTTCAGTTCAGCGATCATGGAATTATTACAAGTATGTGAATGTGTGGATATAAAACATTTAAAAATTTAAACAACACATTATAAAAATAAAAGAGTGGAAAATGAAAACCTGGAGTGAGTATAGAAGTGTCTTGTAAGACACGTAGAAGAGCAAGTTTTGAGGTAAGAATGAGGCCTTTGCAGCGGGAATGCTTTTCAGGTCACTGACTTCCGGGTGTTCCGTGGCTTCCTTTCCGTGACGCAGCCTCCACAAGCAGATCCCGCCTACCTTTCCAAGCGTCCCTGGAAACTGTTCTCAGGAGACCTCTTGTCCAAGGCAGCGGGCCGCACTGCATTAGCAATACTAGCTCGTTCGTTCATGTAAGATGTCTGTGAGGGATGCGCCAGCTTCCTCGTCTTTACAGATGAAGAGTTGGAGGTTTGCAGAGGTTGATAGCTACTTGCCCAGTTCATCATCTTGCAAGTGGCGGAACCAAAGTTTGAACTGAAAGCTGGCTCCTCACTCTGGGCTCTTTACCATCACATCTCTGCTTCCGACTGTTTGAAACTTGCTTTGACATACTCCAGTGTGGTTTTCCTTTTGTACAATGCAGATCCCTCCTTTCTGCCGGTTTAAACTTGATTGGTCTTTTCAGCTGAAGCTGGGTACACTGTCTTCCCCAAAGCCTCCCGTGGCTACAGAGGTTCCTCAGTCAGCTCTTCTTTGGGTCTGCCTCGTACTGTTAGCTAGCAGAATTCATTCAGTACCCGCTATGAAAAAAATCATCTGTGCATTTCTCTCTAGTCGACATATGTCCCACTGAAGATAGACCATAATTCTACTTCTATCTTACACATACATGGCTCTGACTTTGTAGAAGAGTTGATGAGCTGGAGACCAGCATTGTGGAGTAGGACCTCAGAGGACAGGGTCTGGGGCTCAGGCACCTCCCGGGGTCTCCTGGATCACCTAACACGCCCTGTTCTTTGTGTATAATTACACCTCAGGATTTATTGTTCTGAATTAAAGTTGAGAATTGGGATGATTCTGGCTGCCATAGCTTCATTTCTATTATTTATTAAAATGAAAATTTAGTGTACAGTCTGCAGTCAAAGGACATGCAGGTGAGCTACTTTAATTCCAGGTATGACAAGTAATTGCAAAAGTGTGAAGAATTGTATCATACTAGAAAGTGTCACAGTAGAAATGTTTCTCTACTCTTCTTTTATATATAGGAAATTGTATTTTCCTACTGAGTGCCCATCGCAGTATTAAGTATAAGTACATGGATATAAATATACGTAAAAAGTACATTTTTCTACAAACTGACAAGAGTTTTTCAGAGGAGAAAGTGAAGGGTAGAAATAAACTAACGGCATTTCTTGTCTACTTCTTTCTGTCTACTTGTTGAAAAGCCAGAATGTGGCTGACTCAGTCCAAAGGCTGGTATCGTAGTTGGGTCCAGTTTGCTCCTCTTTGACATCAGCACTGAGAGGGTAGAGGATGGTAGCTATCTTGAGAATGTGGCGCTGAATTTGAGATGATCCTTTTTTATATTGAGTTACTAGAAATTCTCTGTCCTGGTCAGAATCTTAGCCCTTCTGTCTTCATACAGTGTAAGTATATTTATTGAATTCCATTTGTTGGAACTAGTTACAGATAATGGCCATAAACTCTTCCTTGGGTAGGAAGGATGGGGCACCACAGGGCTGTGGTCGTAAGCCAGCCTTTTTCCCCAAGCCCTGTGGTAAGGATGGAACATTGGGCTGGATGTCTTGCATGCTAAGCAAGACCTCTATCCCGAGCTACACCCTCAGATCTCCTACTTTTTGCTCTGGCTTGCGTTTCCTTTGTAGCTCTCCAGAGAACTCCCTGGACAGAGGCCTGGTCAGGCCAGTTTGTTCAGGTGGATTTCACAAGGTCGATGAGGGTGTATTTCAGGACAGGAACGAGGTGGAGGTTATGTGTGTGGTGTAGGGTTGGGGTGATGGATGTCTCTTTATCCCTGAACCTCAGCTCTTGATAGATAGTGGCTCCATTCATAGTCTGGACCTTAGTGAAACTCGGATACCTTATTGTTTGGATGAATATATCTATTAGGAAAACTGAAACCAAAAATGAAGATGGAAGGATAAGGAGCAGCAGGGAAATAGTGTCGGGACCGTAGCTCTAAAGTCAGACCAGCCACGTCCAGGTCTTGGTGGCATGGGTGGGCAGGTGTAGTCTGAAAAGCATCTTCAAATTTAAATGCCATTTTCAATTTTAAATTGGACCTTTATTTCTGATTTTGCTTTCAGTATTTTAGAAGCAAGCATATAGGCTATAGGCTTTCTATAATAGAGTTGTATGTCTTTATTTTAACTGTTTATCTAAACCTGAGTCATTTTTCAGTTTGCTTCTGCTTCTTGGCTTATGGGCACTGAGTGTTTTACTTTTATGTTTTTACTATAACAGTTTTATAGGCTTGCTGATTGTGGTTAAGTCTATTTAGCTTGGTTAGTGTCACTTAAAATTGGGGTTTTACTGGTGCATGGTGGTTTAGAATGGTGGTGCATGCCTGTATTCCTTGCATTTGGGAGGCTGAGGCAGGAGGATTGTCATGAGTTGGAGGCCAGTCTGGGGTACACAGTTTATGGCCACCCTGAACTACATAGTGAGACTCTGTCTTAGGTTTTTTTTTAAAGCTATTGGGGTTTTTAACCAAGGGAAACTATGTAAGGATCTATTGAATGATGAATGCGTAAAGAAAATATGGTATTCATATAGAGTGGAATACTATTCAGACAAAATGAATAAAATTCTCTCATCTGAGACATGCGTGGAACTGCAAACCATTATTTAGTGTAATAAGACAGGGACAGAAAAGCAAGTACTGCATTATCTCACTTTTATGTAGAATCAAAAAGTTGATGTCATAGAAAGTGAGAGTAGAATGACAGGTACCAGAGGCTGGGAGAGTAAAGAGAGGGAGAGAAATGGGGAAGTTTATCAGTGTGTATGGAGTTCTAGTAGGGTCAAGAAGCTCCAGTGTATTATTGCACAGTGTTGTAACTTTATATTACAATGTCCTAATGCATATTTCAAAGTCTAGAGAGAATTTTGGAAGTTTTCACCAAAAAGCTAAACATTAGAGATGAGTATATTTAGTCTGGATTAAATTTTATTCAGTTAGTACATATATTGAACATTAGCTGGTATCACCCACACATTTATGTACCAGTTAAAAACAAATTAAAGTAAAAATGTATGGACAGAACCGGGAGTATAGGATTACACCCTGAGCCTCAGACTCCGGAAAAACGAGTCACTCCAGATGCACATGACTGGGGGTGCCAGTGAGCCCTAAGACCACCAGTGTCTGAGGGCTGCGTGTTGTGGTCTTCCTCATTTGTTCTGCTTTCTCTTAGTTCCTATTCCCTAGATAACCATCTGTTTGCACGTAGTCCTGTTTACACACGTCCTCAAAGAGACTGGAGATGTCACTTAAACAGATGCCTGGCTCCTCCAAATGTGATGGCTTAAACCGCATCAGTCTTTTTCTGCAGATAATGAAGTTTCTCTCTCCTCTCCCAAGCCTGATCTGTTGCCCTTTGACTGTTTCTCTGCTATTAGAATCTGCATCCAGCCCAATAAACTTGCTATTAACCACGCTTTTGGTCATATTCATTGTGGCCATCATCATCTCCCCAGTACCCTTCCTCAAGAAGGAGACCCTCACAAAAATGTATTATCTACTTTTCAAAATAAGCTTCATTAAAATTGAAGTTTTATTTAATACGTTTGTCCCATGATTTTTTTTTCCCTCTGGATTAAGATTACTCCACAAATAATGGATTCACAAAGCTGGAGGGAAGTAGGTTAGGTCTCCACCTGTTTTCCATTCTTCCTTTTGTTGTTGTTCTTATTTAATTTTGATTTATCTAGTTAGAGTTTCCAAATGTGTCTTGGTGTTGGATATAGTATATATCGCAGAGGAAAATAACACTTTTACAGGTATATTGGAAGAATGAAAAAGTAAATGAAAAACAGTTTGCCACTCCCTTCCTAGACCAATGTGGAAAGACATTTCCTGAGCACTAAAATGTCATGTTAAAGCAAGACTGCAAGTGATGAATGTGGGCAACTCACGGCAGCCCGGTGGGTCACATCCAGTTGTTCTGAGTGCAGGAAGACTTCGTGAGTAAGGATTTACCTTGGTCACCACAATGAAGAAATAAAGAGAACCATTTCTGTTTTGGGTACATCTGTTTCTGAATTAAAGAAGGTAAGAGTGATTCTTCATTCTGGCATCTTTCTTTGCCTAGCACCCAAACATAACAGTTCTCGTACCTGAATCTTTTTAAGACATCATGTATTTGGTAATCTTTGGTAGTTTCTTTAATGACACATCACATTGCTTGATCATGTAATGAAAAATGAGAAGTAATGGTCTATCCTATCAATGACACGTACTCTATGTGGGGGTGTTATTGTGGTGAGTGCATATCAGTCTACAACTCAGATGGGCAAATGCATCTGTATTCTGTAACTCAATATTAGTTTTTGATTTTGAGCTCTTTGTCTGCTGAACTGGGCAGAAAGGCCTTCCATTTCTCCTTGCTGGGTCTGTACTCTGATATGGCTGATGCGGAACCAGTTGTCTGGTCAAGGTGTCGTGGTAGTGGAGGGAGACATGTTATTGCTTCTACGTTGGCATGAAGCGTTGACTCCTGGTTCTGTGTTCCATTCAGACTCCACTTTCTGCTGCCTGGTATCATTTTTAGAGTATGAAACTCTTTCCATGTTCTCTTGGTGGCCCCATCTTCTTAGACATAGAGGACAGTTAATCTCGCTTTTTGTTGTTGGGAACCCAGTTGTGTTTTCTTTTCTCCAAATCTTGAGGAACCTTTCCTTATCTTGCAGAAATCCATCTTCTGCCTGTCCTGCTGTTTCCTCGTCAGCTTTGCAGAGCGAGGATAGGATCCTTCCCAGAGCTCAGCCCTGCCCTCCGTTACCATCTAAGCATGGCTTCATGAGGGAAGGGGTTGTTGGGAAAGTGACAGACACAGAATCTGCCTGAGCAGAAGGGCAGCACCTCTGTGGGCACCATCTGTCTGCTTGTTCTAGGCTTCAGTCCTGTATATTTCATCATGGAGACTATTTCAGCATCTGAACTTTTCTTAAGGCGCCATTTCTAAGCTGTGTGAAACTAGCAAGAGTTCATCCAACCTGTTCCTCGTCACATGGACTCTTTAGTAGAATGAAACAAATTGTAAGGCGTGCTGTGAAATTACCCTTTTACTATAAATTTCTAAAGACAATTAACTTTAGCTGGCTGGCAAATATATTGTGAAAAGAAGGAGATTGTTCCCTAGCTATGTGGGACCAATTTTTTTCTTTTTTCTAATAAGGCACTTCAAACTCTACCTTTTAAATATACTCCTTGATTAATGTGAATTATATCTGCAGCATGACAAATATTTTTCAAAAACAAAGAATTTTCACAGAGGCAAATCAAATCTGAAGTAGTGGATGGGTGTGAAAGCCTTTCATTGCTGTAATAATAGGATAATTTAGGTAATAGTTGAAGCGTATAAATCTTTTAATGGCTTTTTTGAAGTACAAAAGAGTGAAAAAAATCAGTTATGCTTGTTTCCTCCTTCACTGAGTGTTTATTTGAAAAACTCGTTCGGATAATGTTCTCTTGAAAAATAATAGCAGCCTTGTCTGGAATAGAAAGACGAATTCAATTTTTAGTGGTAAGAATTGAATTCTTACCCTTCTCAGATATTTCTGTAGCACTTTGAGGAGGGATGTTTGCCCATGATAAAGTTAATCTCTGTTTCTTCCAACAGTCTGATAATAGCTTATAAAGTTACATCCTACTTCAGATTTTTAGCACTTCTATAAATCAGATGCCCAAACTTTTCATCAGATTTCACATTTGCCCCCTTAGCTTTCCCCCTATTCAGACCTCCTGACCTCTGATGTCTGTGGTAGAGCTGTGCTTTGCGAGCGAACTGTGACGAGAGAGCACGTTCCTGACCCTGTCCTCTCTTCCTGTGGGAATCTCTGTGCAGAGCTGTCGGGTGTTCGGGGTCCTGCTCCCATGGCGGCTGTCTTTGCCCTTCCCTCCTGCTGCCCTGGATATCTTCCTAAACGGCTGCTTTTACAATCAATCCCTCCTTATTACACCAGGAATCTAGGACCTGCAAACCTGACCACTCTGCTTGTGTTTTATGCACACCCTTTAGCATCCTCCGCGGTTCTTTGCCTTTCCTGAAATGAAATTCCTCACCATGTACCAAGAAAAAAACCCTCTGTACACTGCATGTGGCTACACTGGATTCTAGGGTTCCTGATTTCTTATAGTGGGCCCCAACACTGATCTTCACCTGTCTTGTTTATTCTTTAATGGGTTGCTTTTAAAAATTCATAAGTATGAATTTGATAGTTGAAAAACATGGGATGTTTCTGGCTGAAAGGAGGAGGAGACAGGAAGCTACCCACTCGATCTACAGCGACTCAGGGGCGATGATAGGAGAAGAGACAGGAAGTTTTAGCCTGTAGTCTCTAGGGCAGCCCTAATAGAATGGGGCATTTACCTTAATCTGAAAAGGTATGTGTGTGTGTGTGTGTGTATGTGTGTGTGTGTGTGTATGTGTGTGTGTAGGGGCTGTTGCTAATGAAGGGAAAGATGACTTGTATATAGCCACACTTCACTGAACTTTTAATTGAGATAATTACAGATGCACATCTGGTTGTAAGCAACAATATAGAGATTCCACATACCCCTGGTTTTCACTGTTGATGGCATTTTGCAGAACTGTGGTCCAATATCATAATAGGATATTGATATTGATCGAATATACCCCTCTTGTTCAGATTTCTTGTCTTATGTGTACTTAATTTCATATATGTATGTCCAGTTTCATTGAAGTTTGTCAGACACGTAGGCTCCTGCAGCCACCATCTCAGACAAAGCACAGCTACAACTTGCCTGCTTGGACTTCATGACCAAAATCACTCCACTCTGCCAGTGCTACTCTGGTCCTACCTCTGAAAACAGACAACATGTCTTCTATTTAAAAATTTTATCTTCAAAGAAGTTACATAAAGGGAAGTATAGTGTTTAATCTTTTTTTTTTTTTCTTTCTATTCTCAACATAACTTTGGAGATTCATCCTCAGTGGTAGGTCAATAGTTTTTTTATTGCATAACAGTTGCTGGTGGCACAAAAATATGAGAATATGTTCAGTCATTTTCCTTCTGAAGTACATTTTTTCCAGTTTTTGGTTACTACCCGTAATGTTATTCTGAATATTTGTGTACAGCTTTTCATGTTTCTGGTGTAGTTGAGTGGTCAAATGGTAGTGGTATGTTTTACCTAATTTTAAAAATGTATTACTTAAACCTATTCTCATTCTATTCTATTGTGTTACAGTATGAAGTTTAGTTACAGGAACAGTTGTGGCTCTGGTAGTGATCCCTGAATGATCCCTTATTTAAATTTCTTGCTCCTTTCAAGATGATCTTGAAATATACATCTTACTTTATACTTTCAGAAGATCCATAAACTCAGGGATGTTGTACAAGGAAGTGAGACACAAAGGAATCAAGTAATTTGGATCATACTGAAGATCAAAAGCTTTATCTAAAGCAAATTCCAAGACTTCTAGAGTGGAACTTTTTAAGACTATTGAAAAGTTGATCAACAATGTAGTATGTGTGTGTAAATAAAAGCAGTGTATTACAGTAAAAGACACATTGCTGTAAATACCCTTCAAAATTCTCCCCTTTTTCTTGAACACACTTACCTTATTGCTCTTGTAATATTTTGAAGCAGTTCTTGAAGTCCTCTTTTGTGGGCATGTTCATGAAATATGATCAAAAATCCTATAAATGCTGCTGCCAGTTGCCGTCCAAAGAAAAGACACATCTGTAAAAATAGTTCCATGTGTCCTCATCCGTCTTGTTCACTGTATGTGACACCATGTCACTTCTGCCTCTTTCAAAGCCTGTTTACCCATCAAGAGAAGAATAGATGAAGGAAATATGGTATCTCTACACAATGTGCCATTAAGAGATATAAACTTGAGGCATTTGTGTGGAAACTGTAGGCACCTTGAGATCATAATGTTAGGTGAAGTAAATCAAGCACACAAGCTTGTGTATCTTTTGGTTTCTCTTATGTGCCAAATTAAATGGGAAAAAAGAGAGAGAGAGAGTGTGTGTTTCTATTGTTGGTTTCATTTCACACTAATGTAGTATAAGAACTCACTTTGCAGGTTGTACGTTTTTTGATATGTGAAGGTCTTTTGCTGTAATGAGCATAGACTATTTTGAAAAAAATTGTCAGGATGGGAAAAACTATGAATATAGAGAGTAACTCAGTGGTTACATAGATTAAGGGGGGAAAGAGATTGGAAGCTGACTGCTAGTAGGTAGTGTTTTGATTTGGTATAACAAAAATATGACCCAATTTTGATAACAGTTGTGGTTGTACAACTCTGTCAAGGTGATCAGATCTATTGAGCCCTGCATTTTGGATTTGTAAAGTATGTGGTATGCAAATTTTTAGTTTAATAAACTTTTTTTTTTATTTCATAAAAAAAGAAAGAGCTCTTATGTATATGGGGGGGTGGTAGGGTGGGTAGGGCTATGGGAAAAAATGAGAATTAAGTTGTGTCTTATACTGGTACAAATCCCCATTATGGAGTGCAATCATGACGTGTATATTTAATGTACCAATAAAGATTAAAAAAAAAAAAATAAAAAGAAAGAGCTCAGGGCCAGCCTGGACAACATAGCAAGTTACAGCCTGGTTTGTACTGCACAGTGGACCCCAGTGTCAGAAAACCAAACAGATAAAAAGAATTCATTGAAATCACAAAACAGAAATTCTTGCTAAGAAGTTTCAGTTCATTTAAAAACACAGACTATTTCTCATTTTAAAAATAGTTTCATGAGGCCACTAAAGTTATCTGACTGAAGCTGGAACATTTGTCTTCTAAGACAGATTTTGTTCCATTTCTTTTGAAGTTCCCCAAATTCTCCATAAATTATAGGTAGAGGATTTTGTGTGAACTCAGAGCCTTGTCATAGCAAATGTTCCTGCTTCCGTTTATGTGGGAGGTGGGATTTCTAGTCATTTCTGAGTGCATTTTCTTGCAAATGTTCTGTCCTAGGGCTGGATGATTTGAAACTCCTGCTTCTGTTCTGCCTCCTTTAGTGAGGACCATTACCTTGAGGCCTACAGAGTAATCAGTCAGGGCATGCCCCATATAATACGCTGTAACTCCTATCAAGAAATATCCGCCCACTTAATGACCAATATAGAGTTTTGTTATAGTCTCATATTGAAGAATTTTAAAGCCTTAAAGAGGTTTAAATAAAATTTTTTGTATTTAAATAGTCACTATCTTTTTCCATTACATCTTATATCTAGTAACACAGTGGATAATAACATCAACTAAGTAATAATTAGTCTCTTAATAAGCAAGAATAAAAATTTATTTTAATAAAGTGTTTTAATACAGAGACTAGATGAGCATAAAAATTTCGTAGAGCATTGCATAATAGTGTATATTGTAGATTTTTTTTTGTATTTATGTACATGTGTGTTTGTGAGCCCTTATAAAATGTGAATGATGATTAAAAGTACTAGAAAACTTGGCTGGGATTTAGCTCAGTGGTTTCGGCGCCTGTCTTGCAAGCGCAAGGACCCGGGTTCGATCCCCGGTAACCACATTATAATACTGGGCATGTAGACTCACCCCAGCAGCAACCAGTACCATATACCACAGTGCCGGGTGTGGTGGCTCACGCATGTAATCCCAGCACAAGGGAGGCGAGAGGCAGGAGGATTGCTGTGAGGAGAGTTTGAGGCTGAGCTCAGGGCCAGCCTGAACTACAAAGCAAGACCCTGTCTCAAAAAAAAAAAAGTAGTAGAAAACTACTTTAAACAGCTTACTTCTTTCCATTAATATCCCCTAATGATTATCTGGTAATTTTCCTATGCTTTCATGTATATTATCAATAGCTAAGTAAAACTCAGGCTGACCAATATTAATTTAAAGCAAGTTAAAAATAGTCTCTCAAAATGCTATTTGCCACTTTATGGAAATTTACTTTCTTTGCCACTTGAATCAGACCCCATACACAACTCTTTCTGGATTATAGAGAAACGAGGGTCTTGTTTCCCCCCAGACAGAGGCAGCAGAGGCACAGAACAACTGACTGATGTGATTGATCATGATCAAGACCAATGCCCAAGGGAGTAAGTAAGCCTGGAGGCTCGGAATATCCAGGGGGAGATTATAAACATGACCAGCAACTACACTTCTAAGAAAAGCCCACAGATTGTTTTAAACCACAAAAACAGCATGAGGTTTTACTTTATAAGTGATTCCTTCACAACAGGCTAGAGTTGAAGAAGAAACCAGTGCAGCACCTAACATACTGCCAGAAAATGTTTAATCAGGCACCATTTTGAGAAAGTTTATTAAGCCTTACACAGATCAACCACATAACAACATAGTAACACAGTTACTGGAAGACAGATAGCCACATAGAAATTGCAGGCTAAACACAGACCCCCTGAAAAGTTTAAGTGCAGGCTATGAAAATCCAGGCCTGGCCTTCTGCAGTGAGAAAGCAGGTCTAGCAAGTGTGGCTTTCAAAGACGGCTGGATTCGAAAAGCTAGCCTTAAGTTCAGCAATCTATCTAAACCTCCACCTCACCGCGTACATGCAGCAGAGACCAGTGGTCTGATTGCTTTCTCCACTGACCAGAGTGAGCAAGGGCCTACCTAGGCTTGGACAGTTGCCACGGTCTATGTTATACGGGCAGAGGGGCCTCTGGAGCAAGGGCACAACTTTACAAACCCACAGGCCAGAAAGCTGGGTGGAGAAAATTGTAACTTGCTGTACTCCAAGTTTGGAGATCCTGGAAAGAAATCACTCATTCAAATATGGAGATAAACATTTGTTTTAAATCTTTTTTTCCCCTTTATTTATTATTATTATTATTTTTTTTGGAGGGGGAAATCAAGGGATTGATTTTTCTCTCTTTTTTTTTTCTCTTTTCCTTGATTTTGTGTTCTGTTTTCTGCTTTTTCTCATTTGTTCTCTTCTGTACTTTTATATAATACCATGAATTTTCTTTTACTCCTCTATTTCACTTTAGTCTCTTCCTAATCTTTCTTTAATTCTTCAAATTTTATTTTTTTTACTCTTTAGTTCCCATTCTCCACCCACTCTATCTTTACAAGAATCACCATTAAACTCTTATGAATCTATAGTTTATGCTATTACTGTTGAATACTGTTTTGTTGTGAAAGGAAGTATAGGTGTTCATTTAAAAGATATTTACCACATGTCAATACTTGAGTTGTCTCAGTGTTTATACTTTAATTATGGATTTCTTTTCTATTTAAGGATTGTGCCTTATTGATTAAGTATCCAGTTTGTCTTTTAGGTGCTAATTGTTGCTGATTTCACTGCTGTTTCCAATAGCTGTTACTATTAATTGGTTTTCTCTGTCTGGCCTTTCTCTGGGGTGCCCTTTTCTCATTAACACTATCACGGCTAATTTCCGGAGAACTGGGTTCTGGGAAAAATATGCCGCAGTTGCACCTCCCATGGAAATAACTGGATCTTGGGACAGAAGCAGAAGTTTATAGTTAGCCATGCCCAGAGTGAATCACGAAAAATAGTCACTAACTAAAGATGTGTCCTTACCAGCAAAAACTCTCCCACTGTAATCAACCTGTAATCTGCAGGGAAAGGAAAAAATAATAGAAACGTGAAATGATAAGGCAAAATGCCTCCCAAACCCTGAACTCCACCAAAGTTGATCTATGACTGATAGAGGGGGAGGAAATGCAAAACAACACTGCTAAATTATTCAAAACAGTAACAGAGGCAATAAGTAGATCAGTAAGGTGACTGGCAAGTTCAGAGAAGATAAATTTAACAGATAATGGGTTTAAGAAACAAAACAATTATTGTGCCAGACGTGATGGCTCATGCCTGTAATCCCAGCACTTGGGAGGCAGAGGCAGGAGGATTGCTGTGATGTGAGTTTGAGGCTGAGCTCAGGGCCAGCCTGAACTACAAAAGCGAGGACCTGTCTCAAAAAAAAAAGAAACAAAACAATTATTGAGTTCACAGAAAATACTAATAAAAAGTACTTGAGCTAAACAAAATGTCAAAAGGTGAATTACCAATTTAGCAAATAATTAGAGTCCACAAAAGACGTACTAGACAAAAATTCCGGAAATTAAAAATTCTGTTAACAGTATGGGTGGCAGAAAGTATGCATGGCAGAAGCTACCAAAGTGAGGACAAAGTATCAGAGACAGAAGACAGGCCTGACATCAGTGATTAATTATTGAGATATAAAAATAGCAAAAGAACATGAAGAATGGATCCAACAGCCGCTAGATGACACAAAGAACAATTTAAGATTAAATTGAATTAGTAAAAAACCAGAAGATAATGTAATGGCACAAAATAAACCTCTTTACAGAAATATAACAGAAAACTTTATTTTTGAGACAGAGTCTCGCTTTGTGGTTCCGGCTGGCCCTGAGCTCAGCCTTCAACTCACATCACAGCAATCCTCCTGCCTCTGCCTCCCGAGTGCTGGGATGACAGGCGTGAGCCACCACGCCCGGCACTGTGGTATGTGGGACTGGTTTGCTGCTGGGCATGAGTCTCCACACCCAGTATTATATGTGGTTACCGGGAATCGAACCCTGGTCCTTGTGCTTGCAAGACAGGCGCCGGAACCACTGAGCTAACTCCCCGGCCCAACAGAAAACTTTCTAAATTTTGGACAAATTTGTCACAAATATATGTGAAGCATATAGAATCACAGTCAGGAAAGAGCCTCATCAAAATCCCAGAAGTCCATCAAAGATCAAATCTTAAAAGCTGTTAGAGAAGATCAGTAAGTCATTTATAAATGTAAACCCATTACATTTACAGTAGACTTTTCCACATAACCCTCGAAGGTCAGAAAAGCTTGGAGTGAAGTGTATGAAGCACCAAACAAAAACAACTTCTGACCCAGACTGCTACATCCTACAAAACAGTCTTTCAAAACTGATAAATACAAATACTGTGTGTTCAAGATACAGAGCAACTAAAGAAATTCATGACTACCAAACTAGTACTTCAAAAACTCTCAAAGATATCCTATAAGGACAATGAAGCTGACAGTGTCAAAATGTCTAATGGAATGAATGTGTCTCTCAGGGGGAGCAGACAAGTAGAAGGGGTGGGAGGGAAACCTGCCACAGGAAAATAAGGCCATGACAGGAACAAGTCACTGCCTTTCAGGTACAGTTTTAAGGCAAATGGTCTCCATTCACCAATCAGAAGTAGCAGAATGATTCAGAAAACAAAATGCAATTCTATGTGAATACGAGCAACACATCAAATCCAAAATAAAATTCATAGACTAAAAATCAAAGGTTGGAAGAATAGTTCCATGGAATAAGAACTCAAAAACAAAAGTAGCTACATTGTGTTAAAAAAAAATGACTTCAAGCCAAAACTTATAAGAGGCAAAGAGGGTTACTGCGTATTGGTTAAAGAAATAATTCAACAGAAAGAGATACAGTAATATATATAATATATATATATTATATTATATATACTAAAAAACAGCATGCTCAATTCAGTATACTAAATATAAAAGATACACATCAACACAATTTCAGTGAGGGTTCTCAATACTCTGCTGTCAGAAATAGATCAATCAGACAAAATCAACAAAGAAATAACAGAGTTGAACTAAACTTTCAAACAAATGGATTTATTAGATGAGCAAAGTTCAGCAGTTAGAAGGACTAACACTGATTAGTTCACCCAGAAGATATTTCTAAGAGAGTTTCCAGGAATGACACAACTGGATAACAGGTCCCTGAAGTAACAAATGAAGAATTCATCCATTAACCTATCAGAAAATTACACTGGATACTGCAGATTCTCATCTTGGACCAAATATTCTGTAAAGTATTTTCCAAATCCAAGTTCCTAGAAATCTACTACTAACTGACCTTTTCCCTATTAGTCATTTCTCTCTGCACATTCTGCCCACATACCATATTTCCTTGCAATCTGTTTAGAGCTGAAGAAATTATTCCAAACTGAAACCTTTATTAGCATGGTTTTATTTTCAGTAGATATAATTTATCGAACATCAAGCTTACATGTATTTCTTTCTCATAGTATTTTGAATTGGGTCATAAACCAATGAACTCATATTGTGCAATGGTATAGAAAGGGATGGACTGTGAAATTCAATGTTGTCAATGTGAGATCGACAACTACTTGGTCACTACAAGAAGCAGGTATGGGCAGGTATTGACTCAATTGGAAACTGCAGCAGAGAGAAAAGTGATTTGCTCAGTCACAAAGCTAATTGGTGACCACTTAGGTAGTGTGCAGTTACGTAACTAATGAGGCTCCATGGGAGAATATGCATGAAGAGAAACTACTGACTTCTCATGAGAACATTTTAAGGGGTTCTGAGTCCACATTTGAGTTAGTTATTATACACTTAATAAAACCTACTTTCTACCACTTTGCTTACCAGGTTGTTGGAATGTTAATAAGAATTAAAAAGATATTCCTGTGTTGGCATTTTTCTTTGTAAGGAATGAAAAAAAGTTTCTTTACAGATCAGGGTTTCAATTCTGAAAGCAAATAAGCAAAACCATAAGATTTGCCTCATGAAACTATTTCCAACCTTCCTACAGATGATACTAAAGTGTGTGTCAAACACTGTCAGGAAGAATGGGCGTGTAGCGAGGCATTCAAGTACATTCCATACTGTAGTGTCAGCCAGTCAGAGACATTGATGTCTTTGTGTTCTCACATGGTTTTGTTTTGTTTTGAGACAGGGTCTCATTTTGTAGTTGAGGCTGGTCCTGAGCTCAGCCTCAAACTCACAGCAATCCTTCTGCCTCTGCCTCCCAATTGCTGGGATTACAGGTGTGACCCACTACACTTGGCACTGTGGTATGTGGTACTGATTGCTGCTGGGTGTGAGTCAACTGTATGTGGTTACCGGGGATCGAACCCGGGCCATTGCACTTGCAAAACAGGTGCTGGATCCATTGAGCTAAATCCCCAGCAAACAAAAATCACATGGCTTTTGTTTTATTCTTTTACAATTGATGTTACATATCTGCCTGCTGCACTAGAGGCATGACGTTGGCTTTAATGTGTGACAGGCATCATTCAGAATATCTGTAGGTTTGTTTGTAACAGTAGTGTGTTTTGGGGCTTCATTTAGAAAATTCTAGACATTTTACTTGAAAAGCCAGAGAGAGAGAGAGTTGGTAACGACTATTATTACAGAACATGACAATAATTAAATAGAGTGGATGATCAGGTTATGGTGAGAATGGTATTTTTTTTTTTTTTTTTTTGCAGAGCTTTCACCTCTGCCCTTTTCTGAATGGCACCAAAGACAGTTAGGCTGGGTCACTCTGAATCAAGGGTTTATAATTATTTGATCTTGTCTTTCTGCTAAACTAACTGGACTGCTCATGGCATTGCAAGTCTTGACCTCTGCATACTCCTTCTAACCCCATATAAAATGAGGAATTTTCAGGAATTTTCTTTGGGTGTTCAGATGGTGGCAGGCATAAGAAACTCCACATATTGCATTGTCTGAGAGAATTAACTTTTTGAGATAGTTCAGTTGACACAGCTTATCACAAGCCCGGTTTAAAAGATCAGTGGTGAAGGGGCTGGTGACAGCATTTTGTGCTTATGCTTGACGCAAGAACCAGGAAGAGGAGAGCCGGTTTTATGTGTGTGAGGGTAACTGACCTCTGTTGCCTTTCTCACCCCGAAGGTAAAGCTAGAGCAGCAGTTTTACTTCTCATTCCCTAAACAGGAGGCATTTGATAATAAAAATTGGAGTAAGAACAGGTGCTAAAAAGTTCATTTTATTTTTAAACATTTCTGACCATTTTATAATCTCAATTTCCTTTTTTGTATTTGTTTACTTACTGGTTTTAATTACATAAATCATACTTAGTACAGATAGGTTCACATGCAGTTGTAAGAAATAATACAGTATGTTCTACGATGGTAACATTGTGTAGAATTGTAGGACAGTATCACACCTAGGATATTGCTGTAGATGCATCAAGGTATAGACCTTCTCCATCCCCAGAAAATATCTTCGTGCTGTCCTTCTTTGTCACATCCGTACCCTTCTCACTTCATTTTCCTTTGACCCCCCACAAGCCAGTAATTCTGTCGTATTGATGTGTGCCATGTAAATGGAATCAGATGTTAGATAACGTGGGGATTGACTTTTCCATCCCACAGTTATTGGTGATGCTTCCAGCTCATTGCCAGTATTAATTGTTCATCCAATGTGATGTGGAGGAATCTAGCTGTATATATATGTATATGTTTTATATATAGACTGTACATTTGCATCTTCTCTCTTTTTGCTACATTTGTAATTTTATTCTGTCAAGGAATAAGCTCCTGGATTCATTTATCTTCTCTCTTGCTTTCTATTTTTAACTTCAGTAATTTCTGCTTTAATTTTTATCATTTTTCTCCTTCTTGATTTGGGTTTATTGAGCTTCTGTGTTTCTCGTACTTCTTGAGTTGGGAGCTTGGGCTCTTTAATGAAGACATCTCTCTTTTTCTCATCTGTGTGTTTAGTGTTAGGAGTTAGCCTTTCAGCACTGCTTTAGTCATGGCCTATAAATTTTGATGTGTTGTACTTTTGCCTTTGTTCATCTCCATGCAAATTTCCATGTAGATTTCCTTTATAACCCATAGATTATTTAGAAATGTTTTTTTAAAAAATAGTTGGATATTTTCTTATAATCTTTCTGTTACTAATTTCTACACTGATTATTTTATTATTGGCTAACAGAATGTATGATTTCAGCTTTTTAAAATTTTTGAGTTATTTTTATGGCCTGAGTACTGTCTGTCTCAGTATGTTTTACAGATCCTTAAAAGCAAATGTGGTTTGTTCTGGTGATGGGAGGAGTGATCTATAAATATCAATTAACTGGATTAAATAATAGTGTTGAGTTCTGTATATGTGCTGATTTTCCTACCCAATTATTCTATTATTTTGAGAGGGAAGCTGAAGTGACTTAGAATGAGGGTAGAATACCCATTTCTCCTTGAGTTCTACCAACTTTTGTTTCACTTTTTTGCTGTTTTGTTTGTTGCATGTGTATATAAGATTTTTGTGGTTTTGATGACTGGACTATTTCATTAATGTATTTTTTGTTAATATATATAAAGTTCTATTTGTCTCTAGTAATTTTCTTCGCTCTGAAGTCTGCTATCTGATATAATATAGCTACTTCTAATTTTTCAGTGTGTTCTTGATGTGTGTTTTTCCTTTTTTGCTTTCAACTTATGTCATTATATTTAAAGTGTATTTTACTGATATATTTGGGATTTGTTTCTGTAAATATACTCTGTAAATCTCTGAATTTTAATAGGTAGATTTTGGCCACTTACACTTAATATCAATATTGATGTAATTTGTTTTTGTCTATTTTTTCCCGTCCTTTTAATTTCCCTGTGTTCTTTTCCCACTTTCCTATATGTTACTTGAATGATATTTGTAATTTTTATTTGGATACATCTGTACTGTTTTTGAGAGCAAATGTAAGCCTTTTAAAGTCTGTCTTTAAGTATTACATTTTTAAAGTATTGGTATATGATTATAACACATATTAATTATATTCATCTTGATATTTTGGTAAATATACAAAATTCCATTTTGATGTTTTTACTTCTCTCCTCTTCCTACTTTACTTTATCTCCTTTCCCAAATCCCCTTTCCATCTACACAGAATCTATTTCCCTGTTCGCTATTATCTCTCTTATTTTGGTCTTTGAATTATTTGTATTTTGGTTTTTTTTTTAATTTAAAAGAAGCTATTCAATATTTAACCTCCTTCTGATTTATTTCATTTGCCATTATGGTCTCAAGATTCATCCACTTTCCTACAAATAACTCCAATTTATTCATATATATGCATAGATAGTAAGACCTTGGTTTGTGAATATAATCACCAATGAAATATTGTGAAGAATAATCATAGATGTGACAAATCCATGTTTATGCCTTATTATGACACAGTAGTGCTGTGCTCCATGGGTTTAGAACTAGGGCAATGTTATATTTTTAATTTCAATGGTCAAACTTTAAGAACTTGAGGGCAGGGGCTGGGGATTTAGCTCAGTGGTCCCGGCGCCTGTCTTGCAAGTGCAAGGACACAGGTTCGATCCCCAGTAACCACATACAATACTGGGTGTGGAGACTCACGCCCAGCAGCAACCAGTACCACATACCACAGTGCTGGGTGTGGTGGCTCACGCCTGTAATCCCAGCACTCGGGAGGCAGAGGCAGGAGGATTGCTGTGATGTGAGTTGGAGGCTGAGCTCAGGGCCAGCCTGAACCACAGAGTGAAACCCTGTCTAAAAAAAAAAAAAAAAAAACTTGAGGGCAAAGAAATCTTCTGTTACTTATCTGTGTTTGCTTATTCTGATATTTCAGAGTTTCTTTTTTTGATTGTTTCCTTTCATCTGGAGAATTTCCCTCCTTCCCTCCAACCCTCCAACCCTTCTGCCCTTTCTGTACAGAGCATAGAATCCAGATCATGCTCATGCTAAGCATGTGCTCTACCACTCAGTTGCACATTTGCCCCACAGTTGCCTTTCTTAGAAAGCAGATCTGCTGGTAAGAATTGTTAGCTTTCCTTTATTCTTCCCTTTGAGAATGTGTCGATCTCCTTTTCATTATTGAAGTGTACAAAACATCACCCAAATATATGTTCAAATATATATGTTTTAAAATAAATATTAGAATAAAAGATACACTACTGTTAAGTCTTCTCAAAAAAGTTCCCCTCACTTTGACTCATCCTTCTTACCACTTTCTGAAGCAGTTCTTGAGTTCCTCTTTGGTGAGTGGCTTTGAAGTGTAATTAAAATCAATGCGGTTATGGCGGCTGGTCCATGCCCTTCACTGGAAAGGAAAGCATTAGTGTTTCCTCATTCTCCTTATTCGCTGAATCTGGTATTGTGCTACTTCTGCTCCCCAAATCAAAATGGCCGTGAAAGGGACATATTTTGAATAGATTCTGGACATCGAGGCAGCAACAACAAGGCAAAGACACTTAGGAGAGTGGATATGCAGAGTCGTTTCAGAAATTGACAAGCATGGTGGGATAGGTGCATTTGAACGGAAGGGAAGCATGTGAGGGGAATTAACGACGATGTATCTTTCACTTCAGTACCCGGTGTTACAGAAGTAGGTATTCACTGTAGTTTTTATCACACTCTGTATTCTTGCTAGGTTTAGGATTCTGAATTTAAAGTTTCTTCCAGCATTTGAAAAACTACAGTGCCACTTTCTTTGACCTTCACAATTGAATGAGAAATCTGCCACCATCTTAAATATTTTCTTCCCTCTTGGTGAGATGTGACTTTTCCCTTGCTGCTTTCAAAATGTTTTTCCTTTTGTTTTGGCTCTAAGAAGTTTGCTTACCTTGTTTGGTGGTGTGAATTTCTTTGTGTTTATCCTGTGCAGTCTGTAGATTTATGTCTCTTGACAAATTTGTGACATTTCCAGTCACTTTTGTTTGTATCCTCTTCCAGTCTCGCTCTGTCTCCTTTCAGCCTGGGACTCCAATGACAGAAACATTATTTTTGTTTTGTTTTAGTTAGAGTCCTGCGAGTTCACGAGGTTTCTTTAATTTTACTTTTACTCTGTTTTCTCTCTGTTGTTCAGGTGGGGAATGTCTATTATTCAGTCTTCATTGCTTTTTCCCTTGTATTCTCTTTATTCTGCTGTTGAGCATATCCTCTGAGATTTTAATTTTGGTTATTGTATGCTTTAGTGAAAAAAAAATCCCAGTTGCTCTTTATATCTTTTCTTTGTTATACCTTTTTCGTTTTGGGGACTTCCCATTCTTCATTTGTTCCTATTTTCATTTGAATAAATTGTATTTGTCTCTTGAAGCACTGTTAGAGTTGAAATGAATTGGTATTGCATTGAAGCAGCATTGAATGAAGGAAAACAAAGATCTGTTGATGTAGACCTAGCCTATAGGAAAACCTGATGAAATTTTTCTAACTTGCAATTGGTACTTTAAAGTCTCAGTCAAATAATCCTGAAATCTCTGTTATCTCAGTGTTGCCATCTACCAGTTGATCTTTTTGATTATTAGATATTTCTGGTTCTAAGTAAAATAAGTAATTTTCAATACCAACCTGGATGTCTCAGTAGTCTAAGATTTTGGATGCTATTTGAGCCTTCTGTTTGAGCTGGATTTCTCTAATATTATTCTAGAGGGAGAAGGATGGATTGCTACCTTGTTAATGACAGAGGAAGTAGAAGTCCAGGTTCTGCACTCAAGTATTTTTCACACCAGGAGTGGAGCTTCTTGTTACTGCTGGGAGTGGTAACTCTGGTAACGATTGCCCACCCATGGAATCATGGGAAGCCATATGTGGGTCTCAGACTCCCTTGCTATACTAACCTGCCAGTCTGATTCTCCCTCGGGATGGTTTCAAAAGACACCGTGTGGCAAGGCAAGATTTTCATCATCACTCAGTGATGCTGAGGCCACAGCTACTGACCAGAAAGGATGAAAGCCTAGGTCTGTACGTGTCTGCTTCTGACATCACACCAGGCTGAGGTCTTTCTTGGGTGTCTCATCACGGCATTGGGAGGAAGAAATGTAAGCTTGCCACTTGATCGTTGCTGTCATACCCAGGACTGGAGCCACACCATTTTCCTGTGGCGTTTGACAGGGCTAGTCAGCTGAGAAGTTTTCTGCCTTCTGAGGTTGCCCCTTTATTAACATTTTGATTCCATACAGCAAATTTTACTGCAACTTTCTTCCCGCTCCTGACCCGTGGTATTTCTGGAAGCCATCCTTCATCTCCAAGTCTGTGACTGATGAGGTGAAAATGACCCAGAGCTTTACCCCTGTATCATCTGTTCCTGGAATACAGAAGTTCTATGATCATCTTATATATTTTTAGAATATATATAGTGGTCAGAGCTCCCTACTGTACTCCATGGAAAGACAAGCAAAGTATGTGTACTTCATCTCCTGGAAGAAGCCCATTGTCCTAAGTTTTCTAAAAAATGTTACTTACACAATTATTTTATAATCTCTAATTTATAATTGTTGTATTTAAAATTCTTGGAGGTGGCGATCCTTTTTTATTTTCCTTTATTGACTTTTACTCATGTTCTTTTGTTTCCTTATGTTTGGGGATCTTGATGGGAACCCACATAGGTCCACTCACACCGGTGCTGGACCTATGACTTATGCTGAAGATCGTTTTCTTCTTGAAGAATTTCCTTTGGTTTCTGCTGCCTGACAGGACCTTCTGCCTGGGTTCACTTTGGCACATTGATTGGGTCTCTGAATGCACAGTGTCACTGCCTGCCTCGTCTCAAGGCTCAGCCTCCGTACTGCAGTGCTGGTGGTGGTGTCTCTTCCAAAGGCTTCCCTGCCTTCCCTCCTCCTCTGTGTATGTGTTTGAAAATTAAAGACCACTTCCTTTAAAAATTGTTCTTATTTTCTCTGATCTTAGGAATTCAATAAAATTATATTTAGTCCTTTTGAAGGAAGAGAAATACACTACGGAAACTGTAACTTTTTCTTTTTCTTTCTCTTTTCAGACTTGAAAAAAAGGACTCACCCAAATGAATTTGTAAAATCCATTGAGAACATCTCATAACATAAAATCTACTTTACCCAAACTATATTCTGGGGCACTTTATTACCTATTACCATGATATAGATGGTAATAGGTTTTCGTCAAAACAATGTTTCATGGTAAAAAATTTTATAAAACCGTTGCTTGTCTAGTATGACTTTTGGAAATGTATAGTACATATTATCATGTTAAATATTCTGAGAATTTGAGCAATAAGTAAAGGTTTTCAAAATTAGGATTTATTCTGCTGTCTTAAAGTTATTGTGGTCAAAAGGATTTGGCATTAGAAGGCGTAGATTCTAGTCCTGGCTTTGCCAAGAGGTGCGTGGGTCAATGGACTAGTGCATAGCACATTTGAATCTCCATTTTCTTCCTTTATGAAGAGGAGAAAGGAAATGGTTTCTAGGTTGTTTTAAACCACTAACATTCTTTTCTCTCCATAGTCATTAATGCCTCCTTCTGTAGTACGCTCACGTGCACCTTGAATAGCACTGGGAGAATGTGCAGTCTCCCACTGGGAGAGGCGGTCGGGCCTTAGAATGCTCTACTCTCCCGGGCACCGCCCTTCCGTTCTCCTCCCACAGAGGACCTGTGCTGTGGCCTGGGTGAGTGCCATCCAAAGGCCATTTAGTAAAGCCATGATTACCAGAGAGGTGCTATTGAGAGGCAGTGAGATCTTTCAGAAATGGGGCTTTATGAGAGTGAAGTCATGCCAGAGGCCCAAAGCAATGAGCCACTAAGTTGTGGACCAGAGCAGAACCGTGAGCTAAATAAAGCTTTTCCTCATTGAATGTTATTCATTGTAGTAATGCGAAGATGACTGTTCCAGCCTGGCCTCCTCGGGATTCTAGAGCACCACCACACTGTACTCAGGATGAACATTTCTCTGTAGAGTTAGCTTTGTTTTTTAAATCCCTATCATGACCAGCCATGCCGATGACACAGGTGCACGTATACCTATGAGGACAGACTGACCCCAAGGCACAGAGGCTAGTTGGGTTGCTATTCCACTTCTCTAAATTAAAAAGGACTGGATCTGGATCCCAAAGAGTGGCTGTGTGCCTGGTAACCAAACTTAGATCACCGCTTGGTCTTTCTGAGGCTTGGTGGTGATGCTGATTGTTTATCTCCATTTCAGGAGTTTTGTGTGAATCTAGGTGATAATTATCAAGACAGTATTCTGTGCACTACAAATAGGTAACACATGGAAGGCATTGTGAAAAGCCAATAATGAGTTTTTTGATTTAGGTTACTTCATAGTTCACGGAATAGGCTGAGACAATAACTAGATATGCACATGTTGAAATCATTTATGAAACCAAAATATTTTAGGAACAGTGAACTTTAAATATCCAATTCCAGGCTACTCTGCTTTCTTTCTCTTTTTATAAAAGAAGGAAAAGAACAGCAGCCTAGTTAAAACAAGAAAACAGTCATACGCTTGTCAGATAAATGAAGATTGAGCAAAAGATAGAACCAACTTAGGTTAATGTATACACGTTAAGTCTAGTTTATTTTCAGTAAAAGATACCCTCTATCCTATTCAACTCAGAAGAATAAAAGCTGATTAATTAGAAGTAAAAAGTTATATCTATTCCTGGTTAATCTCAAAAGCTGTTCAGTTCTAATTCCTTTCTCAATTCACAGTTATTTGCCAATAAATTAATAATATCTTCCTAAATTTGTTTCCATGAGAATGAATTTCTGTGAGTATTACTTCTTAAATGCTTGTCTAGAACTTAAGTTCTAAAGGTTTGATCAGGAAGACTTATGGTAGGGAAATAGCTAAGAAATGTCTTCCCTCTGCTGAGAATATTTATCCTTTCTCTGCCTAATTCTCATTTAACTGGATCTTAGCTTAGAAGTCAGCCATACTGGAACACATTGGTAAGTCAGATCTCCTTTTTGGTGCAACTAGAATACCTACTACTCTGCATAGCAGTGACTTGGGGCTGTTGAGATTCTGTGTCTACTTATTTTCTGATGTCCCAGTCTGCTCCAAGTAGTGCTGTGTGTAGGGCTTTCTGTGCTGACATGTCAGGCATGTGTCACATGTGGCTCCTCAGGCCTCACAGTGTCACTGAGAAACTGAATTTTAATTTTATTTAATTTTAACATTCAGTTATTTAAGTATCTTATAAAGCATAAATGATTGCAATCATTAAAATCTTTAAGTTAAATATTAATGGCCACGTGGCAGCTTCTGGTTGCCACACTGGTCAGCCCCGTGAGACAGTGTAAGCATTTTGTGGGCAGGACCGGTCCTCACCACTGTCACATTTCTAGCACCTAAGGATGGGACCCAGCATGCTCTCTGCTCTCATGAAGAAGTATGGACAGCTGAGTGAGTCTCAGAGTCCTGTCTTTCTCTCCCTGCTGTCACGTGGTGTTTGATAGTCGTCGAACCTCTCAGTGCCTCAGTTTCCTCAGCCCTGAACTCATGGGGTGTAGTGAGCATTAAATGCCGTAGAGTGTTTATTCATTAGGACGGTGAAAACACTCCTTAGTGCTGGTGTTATGGTTGGCAGATGATTCTGCTATGTACGAATCAGTTATAGGTGCTTTTGATTTGTCTTCTATTGAGAAAATAAGTGAGAAAAATAAGAAAATGGGAGAAAAAAGCACCACTTTAGGAGCAAAATATTGAATTTTATGCAAAACCACTTAAACTAAGAACCTCAGAGTCCTTATGCATACATTATTTTACTTGCAGTTCTTCACCACCGTGAGGCCTGTGGCCCCAGCATGTCCCACTGGCATGGCTGAGAGAGCCCAACACACAAACACTGCCAGTGAGACGCAGTGACTTCAGAATACGATGGGGCAGCTAGTTGTTCGGACAGCGGCCTTCCCATCACTTACAATATACATTAAATTTGATGCAAGGGTCATAAAGTGTGTCTTGCAAAGAGTGTCAGTAAGGGTGCAGACACGAGTGACTTGGTCCAAGAGCCGTTGACAACCAGGGTGGGTCTTGGCTTGGCAGCAGCAAAATACATCACGTTGTTTTCTCTCCTGATTTGACAACTTTTTCAGTACACAGTTGGTGAAGTTGAAAAATGGCTTTAAAAGATTTCTATTAAAAAGATTTCCTCTTTCATGTTCAGATTGTTGCTTTGATTTATTTATATGTCTCACTTCATGCAGGGAAGTGAATCAGATGGAGACTCGCAGCCTTAGAAAAGTCAGACCACGCCTTTCTTATTTGGGAACCTCAGGGCATTGCTGGCTATACTTTAGGAGAGAAAACTAGAGCACAGAGGGCCATTATTTGCCCAAATCCATGAGCTTTAGTAAGTAATAGAATTGAGGTAAAGCCCAAGTTTTGTGGCTTCCTGTTCAGTGTACCATCCAATAAATTTTGAATTTATAAGATACTGGAAGAAATGAAAGAAGGGATAGAAGGCACAGTACCCATAAGCAGGCTGCACTTATTTTAATGGAATTTAGTCTTCTATTAATCGCAGTGATATCAGATGTGAGCTGTTGACCCTCTCCTTTGGGGGAAAAAATGTACAACTGTGTTTTCCTAACAATTCTGGATACTATTTATTTTAGAATGATGTGGGGAGATCTTAGTTTCAGTTTAACGAATTATAAACAGTGTTTCAAAAATGACGGTACACAGAGTAATTGAGATTCTGAAATGCCTGTTAGTAGAGGGCAGGTTCTCACAGAATGAGAATAAATTCGGACAAGTTTTATCATTCTTTATTATCAAGAACAATAATAGTAGGTTGTTTAGCTTTTCTTCTATACTTAATGTTGGCATGATGATAGATTATGAAGTCAGGACATAATCTTTTTATTTTAGAATTAGAAGCTGTAATATGTTATTGATAGCCTTTCAAGCCAGATGGTACCTGTTATCATCAAAGTGTATATATTTTAAAGTAATTTGCTTCCTAGGAAGTGAAATAGTCAAATTCTAAGAAATAAAAATTGAATATATATTAGCGGTTAGAGTTTTTATATATTAAGAAAGTAAGATATTAGGGTTTTTTTTTTTTTGTTATTGTTGTTGTTTTTTCAGCACTAAGGATCAAACTCTGAACCTTGCAGTGCCATCGAACTACATCCCTAGCCCTAAAATACTGGCTTTTCAAGAATTCCAATTAAGTTGCTTAAAAAATAAATAAATAAACTGTGGAAGGTAACCAGAGACCTTTTAAATAATGGATATTAGTGTTAAACATGCAATGTACAAAAGTCATAGGTGGGCACAGTATAAAAAATTTAAAGAGATAGTATAAAGATTTTATTTCTGTTTAGACTGCATTTTTATTTTTTATTGGATAAGTATGAAACTAATCCTTAGACCAATAATTTTAAATTATATGATTGAAGGAAAGTAAAACAGATAGAGGGGAGTCAGGGTAAAGAAACATATATTTTCAGTATCTTTTTTAGAAAATATAATAAGCTATGTATTTCATATCCTTCAAAATATGTAGGAAATAGTTCAGAGTTATTAAATTTATCTTCTATGTCATTGGAGGTAATTTCTATTCATTTTCAAGATTCTACTAGAATCTTAATAATACTTTCATTTTTATTAATAAATTCAGGCTATCTTTCCTTAAAGAACAAGCTATTTTTATGCTTAGAGAAAAGATTAAATATTCATATTTATTTTCGCACAAATTATTGTGGTAGTATAACATAGCACCCTGGAAACAAAACCTATACCTAGATTTCTCCACTATCTCTGAAGAAGACCATATTACAGCTACCTTGGATCATGGTCTAATTCTTTTCAGCCTGATTTGTTTCTAAGCAAACAACCTCTGCATGAAGCAGATGGGCTTACGTGTGAGAATATGTGGCAGAGGTTTTATTACAGTGATTCTATTCCTGCAGGGAATAGGGGAAGCCGTGACTTGGTTCACTACTTCTTCTTGGAGCTTTAAAAACATCAGTGCAATTACCAGTTTACTATCAACAGCTGTTAGTAGAGCACTTTTTCTATTGCAGGGACTGGGCCTGATGCTGGGGCTGGCCCAGAGAGACCTGCTGTCATACTGGCCCCAGGGACCTCCAGATGAAGGGTATGGCTGATCTGCTTTCAATACAGTGTCCTCAGTGTTTTGAGAGACACTTGTGCAGGCTGGAGTGAATGTAGGAAGTCCAGCCTGGAGAGAGAGAAATGCTAGTCATTCAGAAAGTGTGCATTTGCGTAGAGGAGGCTGTTATAGGCACAGGGAGGAGAAAGGCGTGTGGCTAGAGAGACAAGCAAGGCCTGCATTTCTGTTGAGGGGTAGGGGAGAGGCTTGTGCATCAGAGGGTCTGGACTCAATTCCACGACTTGGCTTCTTATGAGAAAGAAGCAGGCGGGTGAGGTCTGAGGCAGAGTTAGAGACCTGAGGGTCATTATGAATCAGATGGACACTTCAGAATGAATATGACCACCCCAGGAGGGCCTGTAAATGGGGCATGTGGGGGTGACCTGTGAGCAGGAACCCAGGAGGGGCAGGCTAGGCAGAGCTAAGACAGAAGTGCTGGGGGGAATAACCAGAGGTAACATCAAGGATGGTGATGGAAGCCTCGCATTTTACCCTCCTTGTGAATGTTTTTCTGGATAGTGGTGTTTGGGGGATCTTGTTAATGTTCACATTCTGCTTCACAGCTTGCAGGTGACACTTGTAGTCCTGTGTTGCGACCCCCACCTGTCCAGGGGCGATCTGATACCTGAAACCTCAGAGCACCAGGCCCTACAAATCCTGTCCTTAAATGTATGTAGCAGTGATAGAGTTTAATTTATAAAGTTCGCACAATAAGACATTAATGGCAGTTTACTGCAGATCGTAGAAATCTCAGCATAGGATTTTTTCCTTACTAAGTAAATATCTTTTACAGTTTCACATCAAGAAAAGGTTTGATGGTTCCTTAGCCCTATGTGCATTGCCAGCATCCCGATGCTTGTGCTTTGGAGTATATTAAGTCAAATAAGGGTTCCTGATGTTAACAGGATTTGGGAGCCACAGCAGCCACTCAGTGAGGCGAGGTGAGGGGCACATGCCCCGCACAGATGCCTAGAGGCTTTGTGTCCTTGGGGCAGAGCAGCATGGCATGAGAGCTCCTCACTGCACTCAGAGTTGTGTGCAAGTTAACGACTGGAAGTTCTTTATTCTGGGCCTTTCCTGCTCACAGCAAGGGTGTGACGCCGTGAGGTGTGCTGCTCTGCTGCAGCAACCCCCAGGGCCGTGTGTTTTCTATGCTCCATGTGCTCACGGAGCAGCATGTTCTGGAGGCGCCAAGGAAGACTCGTCCACTCCGACCCTATACAGTGGATTACCGTATTGTGACTGGCCTCATGTGTAGACAAATTCCTTACAACTGGAATAGCAAGAGTCCTCAGGATTTCTCTTATTTGGAATGACAAGATTAAAAATGCTCAGTCAAGTCAGCGGTGACTGGGAAAGGGTGGGCTGTTCTGGTGGATGAAACGGTCTCAGACTAGGGCAGTTAGGAAATAGGGCTGCAGTGCATTACTTGAAGTGCAGTGCTAAGAAATGTGGCACAAACTAATACGGAATTGTGTCTATTATATTTCTGAACTTGTTTGTACACGTGGGTCCTTTTTTCCTGGAGTAAACAAAATATATTTTATAGCTGCAGAAGTTAACTTCAATTCTCATCATGATTTTAGTTGTGGTTAGAGAAACCGGGACGGTACAATGGTGGGACTCTGGGTAAAGCCTTCAGAGATTTAGGGAAGTGAAGAAACCAACATCTGCCACTTTCTCCTCTCATCACAACCTTTTATTTGAGTCATTGTTTTTCTCTCCTGGAATAAAAGAAAATGAAAATCCTGACAATCTTTGGTTCAGGAACAGTGGCTGGTACTGTTAGAACAAGCACGTTCCTTACGTGCTATAGCGTCCCAAAGCGCTAACGACATTCACAGAGGCGTGTGGGTGCACAGCCCATGAGGCCTGGTTGTATTTGAGTCCTGTGTACTCTGCAGTGTGTTTAATCTGTGAAAAATAGACACAATAATGTGTTGGCTTTTGTCTTCTCTGCAGACATGACTCACCTTTGTATTTTGCTTTAAAGCATTTACTTAAACTTTGCCTCAGCATTGAAAGCAAGCAATTGTAACTGAATTTTACACCCCTAACTGCAGAACTGCCAAGTGTGCTGGGTGGGGGGGTGTGTGTGTGTAAAAAAGCAGTTAATCAGTGCTGTTTGTTTTCAGTGAGAGCTGGTATGCTTTTAACAACAGTATATCAACAGTTCGTCTATTTTCGCTGTTAATGAAAACTGAGATCTTGGGCACGAAGAATGTTAGAGTGAGGAGGCGCGCCGGGGGTTGTGGGGAGCCTTGTGCTTTACAGACAGGATGTCGAAGGAGATGTGATTTGTCCAAGGCCGTGGCAGGCCCCAGTGCTAGGACAAGAACCTGGGTGCTGTTGCTTACTTCCCTGCTGTCTCTGATGGCACTGAATATTCCTTGCTGGGAACTGAACTAGTATGCTGTAGCCTCGAAGTATTCCAGAACTAGAAGCAACAGCCTCACTCCTGTGAGGCTTAGGTGCCTGCCCATGGTCAGGCGAGGGGAGAGAAGGCACCTTGGACCTCACTCCTGTAACCTGAATCCCGAGCCATGTGAATGGATTTAAACACTCAAGATCAGGGTGGATGCCTTGAAATGTTCTAACAGATGGCCAGCCTACAACCAGACTAATCATTTCCCTTCTGAACAACCCAGGTCTTGCCCTGCCCACGGCCTTTGCAAAACCTTTCTCTTTCCTACGAAATTCATTTGCCTCTCGTTAAGCCATGCGATTATTCACCTTCTGGAATGTGAGTGTCGAGGGTGCAGACAATCTGTCTGTTTTGTCTGTCACTGGGAGCGTCCACATGCACAGTGGACACTCAGGAAGCATTTGTTAAGAAGCGACAGAAAAAATTAAAGCTGCTCTTTGTTCCCATCTTCCCATGAAACCCCGACAACAGGGCTTGGTCCTTATTCTTAGGATGAATTTCACCTTGGGCCTTTTGCTCAATTCTGACCCAAACAGGAGAGACATGGAGGGCGCAGCAGGAACGGCATGGCACTAGGTGGTCTCTGTCTGGGGCTTGGCTCACGATTTGGGTTCCTCTTTGCTCAGGCCTCAAGAGTGCACCTGACTCCCACGATGAGTGCAGCTCCCTCCCCGCCCTATCGTGCAGTCTGGTGCACCTCATTTATGTGCTGACCTCTGGATGTCAAGGCTGCCTACCCAGGTGGCCATGCTCTGGCAGCTGGTGCTCTCCCCATCTGCCTCCTCGCTCTGGGCTTGGCTTACCCTAGGCCAGTGGTGCTAACACATGGCACGTGAGCTGCAGCTGGCTGTTCACTGTCAGTGAAAGCTCTACAGGGTTTGCCATCACTGCCTAGGCCCTCATCCCTCCTACTTTGCTTGACTAAGTTTCCTCGTGTCCCATGCTGTGCATAGTTGAGGGTCACACTTTTCATGTCCTGCTACACCAGTGCCTGAAAGGTATTTGTCTGCTGAGGTGGTCTGCCTACCCATGAGGGTCCCAGAGGAGGCTGCCGGTTCCACTGACTGCTGTGGGCGCCTCACTTCCTTTCCCATGCTCTGCCTGTCATGAGTCACTCTGGTCCCTGGAGTTGGACTGGCAAAGCCGCCCCCTTGCCTGGACAGCCTCTGCAGTATTTCATCATAAACTCCAGTTTGCTGAGTCCATTGGGTGGGATGCTTGCCTTGTCTTTTCCCTGTTGAGGTTAAGAGTGGTGGTTTCTTCGTGGAAAATTGGGACTTAGTATTCTGTGTCATGTGCCTGGACACCAATGTGTGACTCAGACTAGCTCCTTCTTTCTGAGCCTCTGTGTCTTCACGCAGGAAGGATTTGGGCAGTGGCGCTCTTTCATCCGGGAGGAGTCGGGTGGGGGGGTGCCAGTGCCTTCCTCTGAGCTCTCCCAACACTAGCTCCTTCCCACTCATCTGGAGTTGAAGGCTCTACTATGTAGAACTACAGGTATTACTTCTTTGCAGTTTTAGGTCCGTGCTTGGTATTTCTAGTATATTGTCCGTTCCTTTAGGTGAAAGTCAGCATGCATTCTAACTTTAACCCTGCTTAGACTAGACACACAATAAACGCTTATCTTTAATTGCTGATGTAATTTTGAAACTCAAATATCTTGTCACAAACTCTGCTGAATTTGCTTACCCTGATGTGCATTTCTGACACACCGGACAGATTCCAAGGCAGAAACCCTGAGCAGCCATCCTTGGAATGAGGCAGATTGCAGTTTGGGTCTGGGATGATGTTTCTTATTGAAGATTTCTTAGATTCATTCAGAGCAGTGGTGAGAAATGACAATAGTCATACTGAAAACCTGCATTCAGATTAGCTCGGGAAAAAGTGTCTGGGAACTGGCCCGTGTGCGCATGCGTAGGTTTTTCAGAAGCGACTTCACTCGTCGTGATGGTGCTTCTCTTCCTCACTAGAAGCTGTTCATTTGTCCATATGCTTAACCAGTGATTTTCCTGAAGCCATATTTTTGATGTTGCTGGTGCTGCTGACGGGTAATGTGGAAGCTGTCACGGGGTGATTACTGACTTTAGCAGTGTCATCTCCACTGTTTTAAAGAAACGAATGCATCATGAATAACGACGCATAAGAAGCAGATTTTCTTATTTGGGTTTTGAAGTGCAGTGGCATTTGTGCTGACACTGTCACACATGTTTCTGCAGTGATGGTTACAGGAAAGCATTGGACCTGTGCAGTACTATGGTTAAGACTAGAGGCTGCGGGTACAGGGTGGAAGTGAGGATCTGGACTTAGAGGAAAAGGAACTGGGTTCTAAGAAGAATGGATTTAAAATTCTAAGAGGGGAAAAGGTGGTTTTTCTCAAACAATGAAGAGCGTGAAGAGTGTGACAGAGAGCGAGGAGCTCTGTGTGACTGAGTGCTGGAGGTAGCACAGCCTTGTTCCAGCAGAGGCCTGGGGAGGCTTCTGGATATTTTTAAAAAGAGAGATAATTACCTTTGGGAGGTGGCTGATGGACGCTTCTCCTCAAGGCCTCTTCTGTTTCTTTGAGACTGTAATTTTGTGAAAGGCAGTAAGAATGTACATCTACGAAGAGAACAATGCGACACACTGTCTTTTCAGTAAATCCTTGCTTTTTAGGCTTCAAATTTTCTAGTACAGAGACCTGTAAGAAATTGAGAAAAAATGCTGAAACCTGAAAATGCAAGCGGATTGTGCCGTTGGGGGGTGGGGCGTGTGTGGACAGAAGGGGGGGTCACTGGGGTGCGACCCGGAAGGGTCATCTCCCTGCCTGCTCCTCCCTTCCCCCTGTGCTTGTCGGCTGCTATAATGAGAGCAGCTTCTCTCCACCGGACTGTCCCTTCATGTGTCTGCACTGCAGCTGCCAGCCGTGGCCTGAGCTTTAGGTATTTTATTCCAATGACTAAGACAGGTCCAGTGAACTTCCTCCTGAATAATACTTTGATGCTACCTCATAAGGTTTGATTTATTGATTTTTCATTTTCAATCAGTTAAAATATTTTCTAATTTTCCCTCTGATTTCTATTCTGGCTCTATGGATTTACTGTATTCCTCCATCTACCAAGTATTTGAGAATTTCAGACAGCATTCTTCTCTTCATTTCTAATTTAATTCCATTCTAGGTCTAGAACATGTTTGATATGACTGAACTTCTTTAAATTTTTTGGTATTGGTATCCTCTACACCCCAAATGTGATCTGTGTTGGTACATTTCCCAAGTGCTCTGTTCTGTGATGAGGCGGTAGGTCTCTGAATGTCAGCTGGTCGGCAGCGTTTCGCTTTTTGTCATCTGAGTCTCAGAAGCCCCTCGTGAAGGCATGTACCCTGTTTTTCTGGCCGGATGAAGCCCATTCTACCCGAGTCACACAAACTTGTCTTGAGACAGCGTCTGAACAATCGGTGGAGCTCATCCCAGTCACTGCTCTTCTTTTTCAGCGATTTCGTGATTGTTTTATCTGTATATCTAATTATCCCTATTTTTAATCTTCATGTCAAGTTCTGGGGTGAATGCTTGATTAGGAGGGAAACATCTATTTATATTTTTGTTGGGGATATACTACATTTATGTGTGAAGAAAAAAATAAAAGCAACATGTCCTAAAAATGCATTTGTATTTTCTGAGCATGTAATGTGGTTTCCCATTGGTTGGTTGTCTTACATATGAGTTCTTAGAAATGTAATGAATGGTAATATGACTAAAAAAATCAAAAGACAGACATAGATGATTTTGTGATCTATTATTCAAATTTTTCAGAGGCTCAGGAAGAAACTGCTAGCTTCACCTTTCTTTAAGAGAACAGGGGAGAAGAGAAAAGAGAAGGGAGTGAACAAAGGATCGAGATGTGTTATTTTCATGCAGTGACTCCCTATGAGGAACAGTCATTATGTGCTGCAAACATATACTGATAAAAACTGAAAAAAAAGGAATAAAATAGTAAGAGAGTAGAAAGAATATATAAAAATAATTGGCTCTAGGTAAAAGTTTTGGCACCCTGCAAAATATTCTTTTTTTTTTTTTAATCTTTATTGGTACATTAAATATACACATCATGCTTGCACTCCATAATGGGGATTTGTACCAGTATAAGACACAACTTAATTCTCATTTTTTCCCATAGCCCCACCCACCCTTCCACCCCCCCATATATATAAAATTTGTTTCCTTACTTTTTTGTTACAATCTCAACATTGCCTGCAAAATATTCTTAAAGGACCATAGGTAATACACTTGTACTGCATCTGGATTCCTTTAGATTTTGTGCATTTGAGCCGCTTTGTCACAAAAACTGACAGCTGTATGATATCACAGATACATTAACCTGCTTCGCCATAGTAAAACAGTTTCCTATTTCTATGTATCCCATAAAATGGTGTTGTATTTCTTAAGTATACGTGCATAATAAAGGCTATATTTTTAAACTTAAACAAATAAAAACACTCAAACATCAAACAAAACCCTCACTAGCCTCAGGAGGTCTCCGAGCTTCTCGATTAGGGAATGCCTATAAAACTTTCAGAAAAGCTCCTCTTTTCTCCCAGTGTTAATAACATCAAGGCTTTCCATCTATTAAACTTTGGGGGAAAATACTTATCCAGAGGCAAGAAACAGTTTGTGCCTGATGATCCATTAATCCCTGAATGAGGCCTATAAATGAAATGGTTTATGGAGAAAAGAATTAAAGAATTTACAGTCTTTGTCAAAAACTCAAAATAACTTCCATTATGTCTCTGTTTCAAATAAAGATTCATAGGCAGATAGATAGAGTAATGATTTTTAAATTAAAAAGTTTTATGTGCTTTTCAAATAGGGGAATAAAGCTAGAGGGTCAGGCTCTTTCTCTGAGGTGAAAAAAGCGATATTGTGGAAGGAGACCATAAAAGCAAGGTGGGGAGAATGATCTTTTGGAAAGAGCCCGCTCGAAGATATTTACAGAGTACAGTAATGCCATTTAATTTCAATTCTTTTATTAGTAAGAGAATGGCTCCCTAAGCCAATCAATAGCATAAAGAGATTTCAGGAAGGTTCCAGAATTCAGTTATGAGGCTAAGCCATGCTTGTCATTAGGAGTGCAGCTGCAAACCACAAATGTCTCGC